>APFE031426066.1:128659-178691 GCA_000404065.3 Pinus taeda | reverse complement strand
TTCCGAGGCACTAGAGGAAGAACCTATCATCTTACTGTCTTGACTTGGAAAAGGATCCTTCAAAACAACAGGTGTTTGTGAACCTTTGACGATTTTCGCAACCTCGGCACCATGTGGACAATCTCTTGTAAAATGCTCCTCATCGCAGATGAGACAAGGATAGCGAGGTTTACGTTTCTCATCAGTAGATTCAGGTTTATCGGATTTCTCCTTCGAGTTTTGCTTATCCTTCTTCTTGCCTTTCTTCTTACCGTTAGATTTTGATTTGGCCATAGAAGATTCTACGACATGAACATCGGCAAAAATTTCAGTTGAAGACTCTCCCTTCAGGGAATCTGGTAAAGTTATAATAGGAGAAGAATTCTTGGAGGATTTCTTCTTACTCTTAGTATTAACAGTACCAATTATACCGTCAGTGGCATGAGACCCTGAGGGAGGTGCAGTTATTTGATTTTGTTTCGGAAGGTCAGGGATTTTCTCATGTAACGTACCTGACTGCGTATAAACTAAGTCAAGGTACTGAGCTTGAGAAATTACTTGCTCTTAGGTAACTACCCCTACCTTGGCTACATCTTCAGTTATTTTAGGTAATAACGATTTTACAAACCATTCTGCCAAAATTTGGTCCGGGATAAAAACTTTCACTAAACGACGTCGACGTCGCCATTCATGAATATGGTCTGAAATATATGTGGACGTCAACTGTTTTAATGAAGTTAATAATTCCGTGCCATTGTCATATCGGACTGGCAGCTGAAAATGAGTAAGGAAGGAAGTGGCTAACTGACTAAAATTGTAAAAAGAGCCTCGTGGCAACTCAAAGTACCACTTCGCTGCAAGGCCAATCAAAGTGCGTTGAAAACGATGAAGACGAATTGAATCATCTATAATGGAATTCGATGCACACCAGAAATGGTAAGTCATCACATGATTAGACGGATCTTCTCCTGACTTCCCCTCAAACTTTGGTATGTCACTGGGCAACTTATGCAACATTGGCGGCCAAAACGGAAGATAATTAATGGGATCGTTCGTAAGGCGCGACAAGTCAGGCAAATCCAAAGTTGCTATAAACAGTAACTTACGGTTCGAATCCCGAAAACTTGGGGTCATAAGGCCAGCCCCAGGAGGAGGATATCCAGGATAACTTGGTATCGGATTTGAATTTGGGATATTATATCCTCCTGGAAAACCAGGATTAACCGGACCATACTGGGGTTGTTGAGGTTGTTGATAAGTATACCCAGGGTACGATTGATACTGATAAGCCGGGTTCTGCACAGCAGGGCCGAATTGGTACTACCCCTAGTACAGTTGATAAGTAAATTGGGGTTGACTTGTGACAACTGTACTAGGCCTAGGTTGTCCTACAGGCATCAAAATCAAAGTCTGGATTGTAGGTCCGGACCGAGGTAAAGAGGCCTGAGGAGTTGATACAGGAGTAGTAGAAATTGGAGCTGCTGATACTCCAGAAATAGGTGGGATGGATTGAACAGAGGTCGCAGTAGTTGCAGCAGATGTTTGGGACGGAGTTCGAGGTGAACTAGGCCCAGACTGATGAGCTACCCCAGGTGTAGAAGTTTGAGTAGTGGGCTGGACAGGTTGTTGGGGTGAACCAGAAAATAAAAGACTGTCCAGATTAAGATGACAACTGCACACTGGGTTGCGGAGTCTGTTGATCCCACACCACGTTCATTCCAGGGTATGGACCCATAACAGGTTGCGCATATTGAGGGCCAAAACCAGGTTGAGTGTAAGGTTGATAATTATACGGTACATTTCCCGGTCCTTGAACAAATGATTGACCTGAAGGTGGTTGGAAACCTTGAGGTTGGTATTGACCTTGAGGTTGGTACTGACCTTGCGGTTGGTACTGACCTTGAGGCTGGTACTAATACTGGGGTTGACCTTGAGGTACATATTGGTATTGGGGTTGACCTTGAGGAAAATACTGTCCCGTAGGGATATACTGTCCTTGAGGTTGCCCCCCAGGCGGTAATGGACTACTCTGAGGTTGCCCCCCAAGCAGTATTTGAGTACCTTGCGGCTGCCCCCCAGACAGTATTGAACTACCTTGAGGTTGCAGATTAGGAGTAGTACCAGACATCATAAGAATCTCTTCGACACTTAATGGTTTAGTTCCGTTATTACCAGGAGATACTACATATTCGATGGGTTGATGAGATGCTCCCGAAAATGTACCAGATAAAGACTAATACCCAGGAGGAACAGAAGGACTGCCATGTAAAAAAGTTTCTGGCGTCTGAGAAAACAAGGATGACTGTCTCGACATATTCAAAGGAGGATAATAACCTCTGGGTGTTGGATGGAAAGGAAATCGAGGTGGTGAAGACGTGAGACCTGGATTTTCTAAAAAATTGGTCAACGAAATATACCAAGCGTCACCTCTAATGGGACTGTAGAAAATTGATTCATGCTCCCTAAGTTCGATAGTTGGTTGATTTTCAGGGATGCTTATACCTTCGTTCAGACTCGAACTTACAATTTTATCTATGGAAATGAGTCCAGAAGGAAGATTCTAGGTAATGATATTTTCTACCTTGGGTGAACTAGGACCACTAGAAGTAGGAGAAGCAAATCCCGAAGATGGAGTAGAAGCAGGTTTAGTTTCAGGTTCAGAGATTTCAAGTTCTTCGTCTAATGAGCTAGTAGGAGTGATACTACCAGTAACCTCGGAAAATGAAATCGGTTCATAAATATGTTCTGTTGCTTGAACTAGATGATCAAGATGTATGATTAACGAAGACTCTCCGACCTCCAGTGACCCAACTCTACTTTCACTAGGTGTGACAAGAGCTCGCAGCCCTTCAAGTTGACTTGGTGTAAATTCAGGAGGCTTCCCCCGAAGTCGACGGGATTGTCTCGGTAATTCAGGCACGATTAATTATTTATCTACTTCACACGAAAACAAAGAAAATCTCAAGAAAACCACCTAAAGTCTCTAAAGAACCAAACAATTTGAAGCACACGCCTAATAAATCTAGGAGATCAAACCACACACAAACAGTATCTTTCCGGAATGAAAACACTAGTTGGTGATGAAATCCAACGTCACAGAATTCAATACAGAAATGGTGGTTGGAATAGTTACCCCGACAACCTGCTTAATGAAACAAACTGGCACAAGTTTCTCCACTATAACCGTCTCGAGTGAAGATAACCCCCCAGAGATTCCAAGTGAGTCTAGTCGACGTCTACTCCAGGTAGAGTGGGATCTTCCCTCCACCATCACCTAGGAAAGAATCCTAAAGATTATGGTCAATAAGGTCACCAACGGAAACAAATATACCTGGGGGAACAGTCTACGATCCAATACGCACGCAAGGGCAGAGTAACAAGCTCAATCCCCTTGAAGGCTCCTTGACATAATCCAAGGTTTACCAAAAAGTGACCCCAGGCTCCTCGACAATGGTCAATCTGAGGTTTACCATTTTTAATATGTGAATATCTTCTATTTTTCCCAATGAGGAAGGATTGATTCCCACATTGGTTTGAATATGATCTCGTGCTTCTCCTTTAAGAGGAGCTTTCCCAGAGCATAGATGTAACAATTGGAATTTCTCCCTACCGCAAGATCGACTACTTGTTTGTTTAAACTATCTTGGAGAGTTAATTACTCCCTACTCCAAGATACTAGCGTAAGCTATGTTCGTGAAAAGATCCCTAGAAAATAAAAAAATTGCTAGATGGATTTTAATTAAGCGTTAATTTTATTGTTTGTTTCTTAAGTCAATGGGTGCGGAGATGAAACTTTATGGTGTGAAGACTCAACTCCAAAACACTAAAAAATGCACCTAAGATGATAACAATCCCTTTTCCTTTTCAACGAATTTCTAGCTAAGGAAGAGTTGAAAATGCAATGCTTTGAAAATCAAATCTTTCTCTTAACATACAACTGAAAGGAAACTTTTTGTCTTTTTCAAAGAACTTTAAAAGTGAGACTACTAATCATGCTCACGGAAAATCCTTTTCTTTTCAACAATCAAAAACTACAAGAACAAACAATTCTTTTAAGAGAGCTTTTAAGATTTCTAGAAAAACTCTAAAAAACTATTGAAAACAAATTTTTCAACAAGCTTCTATAATTTCTATGAAAAACTCAAAACTATAATCTAATCTTGAGACCTAAACGAAAAATGGATTGAAAAGAAACTTGAAATGTTTTTGAGGATGCTTAACTTAGTCTTTCAGGTAACTAAGGATCAATTTGTTCAGCTCAACAAACTAATCACAAACACCCATTTATGTTTTAATTAAAAAATGAAATTCAAAACTTTCAATCAAGTTTAATCAAAGTTTTGCAAAAGAGAAAAATGGGATCTAACTCTCTTCAAGGATAGATTTCATAAGCTAGTCAAACTCAGCAAGAAGACCAGAGATACCAAGGTGATCTAAGGCTCTAAGGCTTTCGATCTCTGAGCTACTACGAAGACCAAGCAAAAATCAATCCAACAGGGAAAACTTCTAGAAAATCACTTCAAACGAGAATGCCAATGAAAACTAACTCACAAGGAACTTTTGTCAAGACAAGTGCAGGTCTGGGCATAAACTAACAGCTATGGACAAAAACTAAACCTAGCTGGGCGGATGGATCTTAGGTTTTTCAAACTTTTGACAGGGTCCACAGGCCCCCAGTAGAACCAGGTGCGGTGCCGCTCTGTGTTACACTATAACAGTGCGGACAGGTCCGCACTATAACTAATGCAGAAGGTGCGGTCCTCTTCCAAAATTTCGAAAAATAAAAATCAAACCAGGATCTAACAAGTACCCAAACTCACACACATCAAGGCAAAATCATAAATCAAAACTCAAGTTTCTCAAGTCAAAGCAAAGACAAATAAAAAACCAAACCAAACCAGTCCCTAGTGCAGTCGCCAATTTGTTGGCCGGATAACGTTCTTGCGGACAAGACCGATCTCCCTAGTATCGAATGATATCTAGCAACAAAGAGCACAAGCAAATCTACTTTTCTCTAAATATGTTTCAATTCATAAATGAAAACTAAGAGGTGTAACAGACCCTACCTCGATTCAACGCTTGTTTGTGGCAGCTTTATTCCAACAGCGTCAAGCAGTTCCTTTTCAATAACCTGCATACACAAACAAACACACATCAAAGAACACCTGCAAAGATATTATAATAAAACATGTTCATTATGAAAATCAAGGAGCTCATAAAATAAACCATTAGAGCCAGTCCATTGAGAAAAACAAACTTGATTGTATTAACTTTATGAATAAAAGAACCTTACAACCTTTGCCTTGATGTTGCACAAGTTCTTTCCAGGGTCCAGCAGGAGTCTCCACTACTTTGACAAGCCTCACTCACTTCCCAAATGACATGAAAGGTATGTGATCTCTCCTCTCACAAGCTCAAAAATGAAGTCTAATTTCCAGCAACATTTACCCTCAAGAATCTTCAGCTTTCAACCTCTCCTACAACCAGCCCAATGCCTGAATTTATAGTGCAAATGGAGGAAGTTGCAGGTCCACCATTGAAGGGATAAGTTCATCCTTCAATGGGATAAGCACCTCATATCATGGAGTTAGCTCCCTTAGTTATGGAATGGATGAACCAAGGTGGAGTGGATTTTCCAACGCAATATTCCTTCTAGAAGTGTTTAGAAGTGACCCAAGATGAGTTTTTAAGAATGAAATCACGCCTTTTTAACTTTTACAGGGGTTCACAGCCATTACTCGACAGACAGAGCGGTCAGGTTCACAAGAAACATGACCATTGAGTGCAGCACCGCAGGCAATGCTAGGAGAAAGTGCGAAACCAGGATTTGAGATATTTTTAAGGTCTTTCTCCCATTTTCAAGGCTTGACATGAAGATCTGAGGCTTAAGACTTGCAAAGGAGGTATGTATGAGTGTTGATGGACTCACACAAACTGTAGAAAGTCATGGTGTTAATTTTTTGTGTAACAAGCATCAACAGACAACGCAGCGCGCCCGACACAGAAAGATCGGGGAGCATAGACAGCGCAGCAAGCTACCAAAAATATCTGAAGGCAATTACTCTATTGTTAGAAGAATAATCTTCCAATCCCATGCTTGTCTATAGAGGGAATCAAACTGTTAAGGGACGGATCAGACAAGATTAAGACTCCGAGCCTCTAAGAGCTCAGGAGCATTGTAAACAGGGTATAAATAGTTGAAAGTAAGATATAATAGAGGTTCAACTTCTGGAGACTAATGAGACTTTGCTACTCAAACTTCTCATCTTCATTCATTAGTAATACAAGCCTCTTTTGTTGTTATATGTTCAATGTCCATTTTCTCTTCTGCTCTAAGCTTGCACTTGAACAAATCGTTCATGTTTCTTTTGTGTCTAATACCAGATAATTATCATCTTATCTCTGCGTTGATGAATTAGATTTGCAATCTTCTTTACTGCCTATAGCTAGCCATTCATATGTGGTCATATATGCATCTTCCGGTACTGTCAGTATTCTCTTTTGCTGCCTATAGCTAGCCATTCATTTATGTTTATGTATGCATCTTCCGGTATGGTAAGTATTCTCCATCCATTCATTGAATCTACAAACTATTAAGCATTAGTGGTCTAAAGCCTTGTAAGCTGAGGGTGTTCATGCATGTCTTGAGTAAAAACATAGTTGAAATGGCTATCTGGCTTGATCCAAACCATCATTTATTCCAATAGTATAGAGAATAATATTGAATATTATATGTTACTAGGCATCTCTGATCTGCAACCTAGGAGATTTTCCTGGAGTGCTAACATAATTGGCGTCGTTACCAAGGAGAGGAAACTGAAGCTCAGCTTCCCTGGGAAATGACATAGATCTAGCTTTGATGATAGACAAACTCTGGGCACTTTTTTGGTTGTAATCATCTATCTGGCGACTCTATTGGAGGCCGAACCTCTTGGCGACACCACTTCATAGTTTTGGCTCAGTTTGTGAGGCATACTCAGAGAAATCCTCAAAAGCTACAAGTTGACCCAATACCTGACCCTAAAAAAATCATCAAAGAGAGAAAGCTATTGCAGAAAGGAACATCAGGTTCAGGTAAACCTAAACAATCTTCTAAATCACTTCAAGAAAGGCTTGTAATAGAACAAATACATGTTGAGAGTATAGCATCTAAGACTAGCACTGAAGAAAAACTCTCAAATATTCTTAAAGCTCCTTATTCTTTAGGTTCTCCTTTTGTTGTAAGCCGAAAGGAAACCTCACCTCCTTTCCATCATACTCCTTTAGTCTTATCAATCACTCCTCAACCCTCTATCATTCAAACTGTCAGTACTCTTTTAGCCACCACAGCTATGGCAGGTCCACAAGCACCTACCAAAATGGAAAGAATCATAGCTGCTAGGTATGGACCTCTAATACTGCCCACTCCTTTGAATGCTATGCCGACTAGAGAATATTAGAAGTATATTCCTAAGTTCACTAGAACTGAAGGTGTTTCAGCTGAAGAACATCTTGACTCATTCTATAGCTATGTTGATAACCTAGACATTATTGAAGATGATGTCTAGATGAGAGTCTTGGTCCAAAGCCTAGATGGAGAGGCTAGAAAATGATTCAGGGAACTGACCCCAGCATCTATAGCAGATATTGAGGCCTTAGATGATGCATTCCTAAAGCATTGGGGGGATAAGAAGGATCTCTGTTACTACCACATTGAGTTTGGGAACTTACAGAGGGAAAATGGTGAGTTGTTGTCTGATTTTAATAAGAGATTTAACCGCGTGTATAGCAAGATACCAGCTGAAGTAAAACCCACCACTACCTCTGCAGGACTCATCTATGTCAGTGCCTTCAATACAGACTTATATTTACTCTTGAGGGAGAGGCGATGTGCTTCTTTGGCTGATATGCAAGATGCAGCCCTGGAAGTAGAATCAAACATCATGGCTACGGAGAAGCTCAAGGGAAATGTTGATAGAAGAAGACAGGCGGGCGAGCCTTCATCATCTTCAGATCCCAAGATCGATAAAATGGCCAAGATGATAGAGTCATTAGCCTCTGAAGTTTCCAAATTAAAGGTTGAGCAGCATTCTGGGAAAGGAAGGGTTCCTAATACCTTTTCTCCTCCAAATCCAAATCCATATAGAAGGGAAAAAGAGTAGTATGAAGAAGATGATGAGATCCATTGTATGGAAGACAAAGGTAGCGCCACTTTTTTAACCAAAGTTTCCTATGAGAAGTCATTATTCAATGACCAGATTAGCCAAGAATGGGGTGGTGAAGCGGTTCTATAAACTAAAGATCCGCAAAGATATAATCCAAGGTCGAAGATGAATAATGTCAAGGAGACTGTTGTTCATAAAGTTGTTGTCCCTGTAGAACAACAATCTAATAAGCAGAAGCAAGCAGCAGTTGATCCTATCATCCTCAAAGCTCTAGCCATAGAGGTAAGACACCTTGACAAGTCCCCTTCTTCTTTCAGTTTTCAATCGGAAATTCAGAAGCTAAGAATACCTGTGCCTCTGATTGAACCAGTGAAGAATGAGTCCTTTAAGAAATCTATCCTTGAGGCTCCTAAGCCTAATGCCATCCAAGCTTCCACTAACTATGTAATCTGCAAGATGACCAACCAACTGTTATTCTCAGCCCAATGATTGAAAATTGTGAAGACGGCTACCCATCATTCTATGTCTCTCTGACTATCCATGATAAAATCTTTCATAATTTCCTTTTGGACACTAAAGCCGACCATAATCCAATTCCCAGGGCTGTCATGGATAAGCTCAATCTTGACATTACCAAGCCTTATCAGTTGGCCTCTACGCAGCTTAAAAAACCAGTTTACCAGATCATAGAGGAAGAAGGCCCATAGATTTGGGACATGTTCTTTGATGGGACTTGTTCTAAGGAAGTTGCAGGAACAGGTGAAATCCTTGTGTCCCCCACGCAAGAATGCATTGATTCATCTTTTATATTAATTTTTCAGGTCACAAATGACACAACAAAGTATGAAGCAGACCTTATCATTCAATAGGTGTACAAAACCTTCCAAGCAAAACATCCAAGGCTAAAAGCATACACAGATGAGGTGAAATATAGACCATCTCTGCCTAATAATACCAAATGCTGGAAAGCTTTTGAAGTAGGTGATCAAATCAATAGGCTTTTGCAAGTCTTTGATGTTTTTGCTGATATGCACATTGACCAAGGGAAAGAAACCTTGGATAGAAAGGTAAAATGGGTCAATTTTCAGTTTGGTGACTGTTTTCTTAAAGGGGGTACATCAAAGGAAGGATATGTGTTTTTGTTGGGTTGTGTTATATTCTTTCCACGACAAACCTACGTAGTGAACCGGGAGGTTAGAGGGGGGCCGAAGCCCCCCCTTCGTTGCGCCAATTACACAGTGGGAGGGCGGTAGCCCCCCTCTACGGGGTCCGGGGCAGCGCCTCGGGAAAAAAAAATTTGGACCCTATATTAGGTTGGGTGAACCTACCTATAGTTTTTCGGTCCATGGTTTTGGACGCGATGGTTTTTTGGTCCATGGTATTGGATGCTTCGGCATGTATAAATATGTATTGTAACATTGAAAGGAATATAATGAAAAATCAAGCTTGTAGTCTTGGTTTTGAGATCCAGTGGGAAATCTCTGTGTATATGTGTTTTATGTGTTATGCTCTCGCATTTTTATTTTTCCTGTGATTTAGAATTCGTATGCAGGTAATTTCTGTACGGGGTTAAAACCTACATTCTAGGGGAAGGTTTTTTACTTCCTTAGCCATCAATTGTAATAAGGTTTTGGAACTTTTAGAATCTTCCTAAAAGTAAAAAGGTGGTTATCCCCACATGTGTGAGTAATGGGGGATGATATTTCATCCACTCAAGCCACTGTGGTCAGTAAAATAATTCTAATTCTGAGTTCCATAACATTCACATACAAGCTCCAATTGAGGTGATTTTCACATTATTGGAATGGTCCAAGTGTGTAGATCAATAACAATGATGTGTAGGAATTGTTTGGACCCTTTAACCCTAAAAAATGTCATTTTATTCATAAAAATGGACCTAGAAGGTTCCAAACCCTAACTTCCCAAACTATGACCTACCATTAAAATGGTCCTACAAGCTAACTCCTCTAATTTTTCCACCCAAAAAGTTTAGAGATAAATGAAAAAAAGTATGGTGATTTTGGCTAACAAAAGATTTAATGAATGACATGAGGAATGTTTTCCTCTACCTTTAGCTTGATTTAACACTTTTCTTTTCCTAGAATCTGTCTTTTCAATGCAATATTCCAAATTCCATACTACCCCTCTCTTGTAGTTGTGTACTTATTGTAAAAACAATTGTCTTTGGTGACTTCTACATGCACACCTGGTTTGAGACCCCTTTCATTACCCTAAATTTTGTAATGTAATTAAGAACATATAATGTTGGGGTGTCAGCATTGATTCTATGATATCAAACTCTATTATATGGTGTAATTTTTATTTTTATTAATAAAATTGCTAGAGCTGATGAAAGGGGACAACCAACAGATTGTGATGCCTTTAGAGGAAAAATGCATACCCTAAATTAATAGTTCCCTTAATGTGACGGTTTGGAAGATGAAGGGTCAAGGTGTGTTTATAAAAATGAAAGAGAAAAAACCATTAAGGAGATTTTACTTTTTGCATTTTTGTTCTAAGCATTACTCCATTATTTTTCTGATACACTCATTTTTTCCCTCTCTCACTCTAAAATTCAAATTAGCATGAGAAGTGGTGACTTCTTATGTAACAGAACATGTTTTAGTCATTTTTCCTTGGACTAGATGGCTTTAAAGATTGGGGTTTTTCCTATTTGTGTGTGGCACAAAGAGAAATGAAAAAGGGAGGGTTGGGGGACTGCATAGATCAAAGAAGGATTCCCTTTTGATGTGTATACTAGCATTGTCATTTGTGAATGTCTATCGGCCTGGTCAAGGAATGGAAAGGCTAAACATCGAAATTATTTCCAACGTGTGGAGGAGAGCGACCTTCACTTATTCTATTAAATATGGTCTTGGAATTTTGTGGTAAATCCATGATTTTATTTTTCCCTCAATGCATCAAGATCTGGCTAATGGGTGGCCAGCTATGAGAAACATTGTAGCATAGTTGAGCCTATGGTCGGGTGGAGGGTGGGTCACATTTGTTCAGTTCCATATTACAAAATATTTGATTCGAGGTAAGTATATCTTATGCATGATTATTTAATCTCTTTTCAACAAGTTTATATGTACACACATTTACCCTTTAGCAAATTTATCATGGCTATAAATATGGACTTTAGGCATCTGTGGTTCATTTCTTTTGATTTAAGTCTCAAAGTATCCACAGTAATAACCATATTTGTCAACGTTTCAAATCCCAATAGGGATCCATCATCAGGACAATTTTTGAATGATGATAGAAGAAGAGCTTAGTGTGCATCTCTTTTTGCTATCTTCATGGGTATAAATATTATACTATTTGGTTGTAAATTTTTGTATGTATTAAATTTTGTAATAACATTGTTTGAGGAAAATAGGCTTCATGGATTCTTCTTTAAACATGTCATGTTGGAATTTTTTCTATAACTTTTCTTCTAGGAGGTTCTAATAGTTAAAATTTTGTCCATAGCTAGGGAAATCCTACTGATCATTTGGTCCACTTTTTAAATCTTGGGTCATAAATCTTTAGGAAATATGATTAGAGGGAGTTTAGATTACCAATTGCATCTTTAAATAGTTCATGTTGGAATTTCTCCTATAAATTTTCTTCTAGAAGTTTTTAACCTAAAACTTGGACCATACAAAGGGGAAATCCCATTGATCATCTAATCCAACTTTTGGATCTTGTGTCATGATATTTCAAGAGATATGATTAGAGGAGTTCCAGCTTCCTAGATGCTCCAAAAATCATGCATCAAACAAACCTTGTTGGAATTTCAAATATAATTTTTCTTCTGGGAGGTTCCAAAAGCTAAAACTTGGACCATAGAGAGGGGAAATGTCGATGATCATCTGGTTCATTTTTTAAAACTTGGAATGTTATAATTTAGGATATATTCCCTATGGAAGATGCTATATTATTTTGCATGTAGAGTGTTTGTAGAAATGCCTAAATGTTTAATGGTTCATTGCATACAAATTGTTTAATGAAATGCCCCAATGAAAATTGTGTTTCGTGGATGGGGGTAGTATTGATTAATGTTAACATTGTTGTATGATAGTACTATTGCAACTGAGCTATGCCTATTTTCATGCAAAAAATTTGAAGAAATGTGTTAAAGGGACAATTTAATACCAACTAAAATGATAAAATACCTAAAAGGCATAAATGAAAATTTTCATGATTGAGTGTTATATTTTAGTTAGTATGTTACAAGTGGAATCAGAGCATGTTTCATATTTTAAAATGTTTGACAAAATGTCTACAAGAAAAAAAAGATTAATTGGTTGTATACAAACTATTTGAAGAAATTTTTACATGTAAAGTGTTTGACTAAATGTATGAGAGATGAAAATCAAGATTTTGCAAGTGTGGTTAGGATAAATTCCAAGGTATGTGACAAAGTGATATCAGATCTTATTGTAAAGGCAGTAAAAAAAAAATAAAAAAATGGTACATCATAATATTTGTAAGTCATTAAGGGAATTGAGTATGTGACAAAGTGGTATCAGCGCTCACTGTTAAGCTCATGAAGAAGAAAAAAATAAGATACCATGTATCTTTAATCGAGCATTAAGGCATCGACTATGTTACAAAGTGGAATCAAAGCTTGGTTCAGTACTGGACTTGGATGGGCTCAAGAACAATTGAAATGGGAGCTCTACTACTATGTTACAATTTGGTATCAGAGCTAAGGTTCAACATTGACCCTAGATGGGTTTGAGCATAGGAAAGAATTTAAGTTTTAAATTAACATTTATGCATGCATGTGTACTTATGTGAAATTATTTTGTTGTATATATGAATACATTGATGTTACTTGAAGATTAACTTGAGTTTGATGCATCAACATAAACTTACAATATGTTGAATAAATTTCCTAGAGTATCCCAATGGAATTCAAAAGTTTATGGCTGAGCAATGCATCCATATCTATTAGGGGAGTCTCTTAAATTATCTCTTGCTAGTTTCAATATTTTAAGTTTTCATACACTAATGAATAATAGCATAGGCATGATAAAAATGTAATATATGAAATAGTACAAATATGCATGTCCATTGAATAGATATTAAATAATTATATTCTAGATCCATGAAGATATCTTAGGTGCAGATAATAATGGATGTGCATGCATAAAGACTCAAAGCATTGTGTTCTCATAACATTATTCAAATGACTAATAGTGGTTAATGGTGAAAATGTAACTAGGAATAGGTTGAAAACATGATTGGGAATCCAATGAAGGTGTTACATGTAATCTTATGGAATCAAGGATACAAAAGATAAGGTGTTAATGAGAGAATGGTACAAGTGGTAGCTATGCATGTTGATATGCATGTTGTGACAATATTGTGAATGCACTTCTCCTTGGGTTTTTTTGTGGAATGTTAGAGTGTTGGAGGGAGGAATGCAAGGAAAAGTGTTTTTGTGTGGGGTGTGGGGAATACCTAGAGCCCCGAAGGTAGATGAAACTCCTATAAGCCACAGGGATCTAATACTTCCTTGGAAAACCCCAGTTGGAGACCTTGGAAGGATAATGGCACGGCCTAATGGATTTTTGTGATCAGAGAAGGAGGTGCACTACCATGGGTCAAGCAGATGAGGAGATATGAGACTGTTGATTAGGGGCTACTAGGGTTGGTACCTTAACCTTGGTTTTGTTCAATATTAGTTATGTATCATAATTGGATCTTGGTAAGCCAATGTCTTTTTGGAGTCATGGCCTAGCCTAAGAATGACCCATTGTTGAAAAAATGGGAGAAACAAATCCTATGGCTAATAGAAAATAAGAATTTTTCTTCCAATCTATGGTTTTCCCCATATAAGGGTTCTAATAATTATTGATTATGACACTTGAATTTTATGCACACATAAATAATTGTTTGAATTTCTGATTAAGTGCATGATACAAGTATATTCTTATGAGATTACATGAATGAATGATCATGTTATGAGACAATTTTACTGATATAATTTATGTTTAGATAGTTTATATGCACAAGAGTGGAAGGGGGAGAGATCCAATAGCTGTTACAAAGAAGAAATTTGGGTTGTGGGCCTGCTAAGAATTTGAGAAAATGCATTTTGTTGTTTAATAAAATTGTTATGTTTATTCATGTGATGAAATTCCTAATGAGCTTGGAAGCTTTCCTTACAGAGTTGCATTGGAGGGAAGATGTAGATAAAGGATCAAAAAATGAGGGATTGATTGGGTCAATATGGACCAAATGAACAGTGAAGTCACAACTCTGAAAATGGCTTAAGAAAGGAGTTTCCCTTCACTGAAAATTGTGTTTGGCTAATATATTTTATTTATGAAAATAATATGAATGTGTTAATGCTAAGAAAATAGAAATGGGCACTTGCCATGTTTTTGTTAATATAGACAGGTTACCTAATCAATCCCATGTCACATGGAATGTTCATGTGGCAAGTGTGTAAGAGGATCTCATGTTCTTAACTACCACATGAAAGAAAGTAGTGTGCTTATGATTATGCTTATAATACTTGTCATGTGAATAATTGAAAGCAAGAGAGGCCAAAAATTAAATTTAAAAACAAATGTGTATGAATAGCATGGAATATGTGCAAGTATGGCACATGCATGACAAGATGTATATGCACATGTTTAGGTGCATGATTGAAGGCATTGTTTGAATGTGTACATTGGATACATAGTGAAAATTCCCTTTATGAATATTCATTTAAACTTGTGTGTACGCAGATGAAATGACAGATTTGTGACTAATATGTGATGATGAGATCATTTTATGGGCTTCTAAATATTGCAACATCAAGCATGTTAAGAAGCTAGTTGAACTCCTTGAAAATGTCTTAACTGAGAACGCATGTGATGGAGCCAAGTAAGTAGGCAAAGTAGGAAGTAAAGGTAAAAAGGTAAAGGAATTAGGTAAGAATTACTTTCAGCTAAATTTGATATCTTTTTTTTTTCAAATTAATACATTTATTGCATGGATTCCCAAGACGAAGTATGGTTAAGGCAAAAAAATTGTCAGCACAAAAAAAATTAGTAAAATATTAATAATGTGCATGCATTGAGATACCATGTTGAACCAAAGATTAAATGAATGAATAATACACTCATTACATAAAATATGTTTGATAAAAGTGAAGGACTCCCTTGTGTTGTGCATACCTACATTGCCATTTGTGAATGTCTATGGGCATGGTCAAGGAATGGAAAGGCTAAACATTGAGATTATTTCTTGTGTGTGGAGGAGAGTGGCCTTCACTTTTTGTGTTAAATATAATTTAAAATTTGTGTGTTAAATCCATGAGTTTAGTTTTTCCCTCAAGGCATCAAGATCTCACTCATGGGTGGAATTCTATGAGAAAGATTGTAGCATAGTTGAGCCTATAGTTGGGTGGAGAATGGCACACCCTTCTTTAGTTCCAAATTTGTAGAAGATTTGACTCGAGATAAGTATATCTTATGCATGATTATTTAATTTCCCTTTTAAACAAGTTTATATATACACTCATTTACCCTTTAGGAAATTTATCATGGTTGTAGATGTTACATTATTGGTTTTAGCCTTTTATATGTATTAAATGTTGTAACAACACTAGTTGAGGAAGACATGGTTCCTAAATTCTACTTTAAATAGGTCATGTTATAATTTATACTATAACTTTTCTTCTAGTAGAAGCTTAAAATTAGACCATAGTGAGGGAAAATCCCACTAATCGTCCAATCCAATTTTTTAGATCTTGGGTCACGAAACATTAGTAAATATGATCTGAGGAAGTTGGGCTTCCTAAATGCATCTTTAAAGAGGTCATGTTGGCATTCCTACTATAAATTTTCTTATAAGAGGTTCCAGAAGCATAATATTTGACCATAATGATGGTAAATACCACTAATCATCTTGTACATTTTTTTTCTATCTTAGGTTGTTAATTTTCAAATTGTTCTATGTTGTATCAATTAATTTAACCCAATTCCAAACTTCAATCAGCAATATTTCCAATTACAATTAGTATTTCCATTCATAAATAGTAATTGAATAGAGAACAATATATGCAATGACAAAGAAGAAAATTAGCACATCAACAAGAGATCCTAGATTTGGTCAAAAACTAGGGAAAAACCCCACTAGAGGGAAAATCCTTTGAAATTCTTCTTCAATTAGATTTTCGTCAAATATTTAGCAGAGAGTACAATGAGCCCAATACAATATGATTAGAAATACAACCCAAAAACTTTAGAAACCAGTTTATAGTTCCATAATATATCAAAGACAACTTGATTCAGACTTCAGACAGCTTCAGAAAATTTCGAAGGATGGTCAACTATAGTCAAACCATTGGAAGCTCCCTTCAAGTTAGCATGCATGTGTCCAGAGCTTCCTAGACATTGTCTTGTCCATAGCATGCATGCATCTAGAGAATACATTTCCTAGTTATGTGCCAGTGTCTGGAGAAAAAAACCCTAATTTTGCGTGAGCTTCAAATCTAAAACTTTGGAACTCAATACAACATTTTCCTTAACCAAATCAAATAGTGGAGAAGAACATTCTTGATGTTTTGATGTACAAATAAGCTTCTAAGTCACTTGTATTTATAGTCTTATAGGGGTGTCCAACAATGTCCATTTGATGCTGAGATTGACCTGTCCAAGTGTGCATGAGGGTGAAGTCGGCTTGATCCAATATCCATGAGTGGGTCCACAAAATCAAAACCCAAATTCTTCTTATCTAAACGAGGTGATATTTATGTCAATTTTGGTCCTCTTGAAAAGAGGAACTTAATGCCATCATTGTATGTATCAAATGAGTAGTCCAAAGTGGAATTTGACTACAGTTGCATTTTTTTAACACTCCCTCTCAACTAGGGAGAATTCCACCTGTAAAACCTAGCCATTGATCAATGTGCCATATTGTCATCATGTGTACAAATATGCTGAACTATATCTATTGAAACATTCTCAAATCTAAAGAAGACGAATCATGGGGAGCAAAAGATACCACCCTATGTCCATCAAACTACAACCTGGAATCTCTATCATCGGGCTACTACCTAGAATATCTTTCAACAGGCTACTACCCAGAAATATCTGTCATCAAGCTACTATCTGGAAATATTTCATGGGGGAGCTACAACTCAACCCATATTGAGAAATAGGTGATGTAGGGGAGCTACTACTCAACCCATCCTATCTCTCATCGATCTTCCCCACAATGACCCTTAAGAGTCATGTGGTAGAACACCTACATCATAATCCTAGTGTGGTCGAGATACCCAACTTACCAAAGGTAAGGATCTCATTCCCCCAAGCCTCCTCACCTGTTGGCCAGATGGGAAGGGATACTCCCAAAAAGCCCAACTTGTGGGTCTGATGTGAACCAGGGTATACTCTGCAAATACCAATATAGGGTGAGCTATTACTCCAACCCTATGGGTAATAGATAGGGGTGATACCCTATTTTCTAGAGTTCCCTCAACCCTGTGAGCTCTTTACCTCAATTCCTCACCCTGGCATCTCAAACAAGGGGGGAAGAGTATGGCTCAATGTCCTCAATTAGCAGTGCCCCTTATCAGGAGGGGTCATATCTATTAGTCCAAGTTTCTCTCTGAATACCAAGAACTTCCCTTTCGGCAAAGCCTTTGTGAGAATATCTACAATCTTCTCATCTGTCGATATGTGATGGAGTCGAGAAAATCCTCTCTGTACCATATCATGAATGAAGTGGTATTGGATCTCTATGTGTTTAGAATTTTCATGAAACATGGAATTATGTGCCAAATGGATCCCACTATTGTTGTCGCAATATATCACTTTAGAGTCTGGGACCTACTCAAATAGATCTCCAAAGATCTTGCACAACCAAACTGCTTCGCAACTAGCCATGCTAGAAGTAATATACTCTGCCTCGGCAATACTCAATGCTACAAAATTTTGTTTCCTGCTCATCCAAGATACCATGGAAAATCCAAGGCTAAAAAAATATCTAGACGTACTCTTTCTGTTGATAACATTTCCTACCCAATCAGCATTGATGTATCCATGAAGTCGAACATCTTCGGTAGAGTATCTAAAAACAAGTGTAATTTTCCCCTGAAAATATCTCAAAATGGGTTTTCCAGTGGTCCAATGTGCATCGAGAGGCTCGGTCATGAATTGAATCAACATGTTCACTGCGTAGCATATGTCTAGATGGGTGTTCATAAGGAACATCAAATCCCCAATCAATTGTATATACTTGGATGGATTTGCCAAATTGGATTCTGCATCTTCTCCACATAACTTCTTGAAGTTCATTTCCACCATTCTATCATTCCAAATCTTTCCAACATCTTCACAACATATTTTCCTTGTGAAAGGAAAATCTCTTGGGGCATTTTCCACACCTTAAGGCCTAGAAAGTAGTGCATGATTCCAAGGTCCTTCATCTTGAATTCAGAGGATAGATCCCTCTTACACTTAATCATTAGAGGCTCACTACCTGTAAGGAATAGATCATCAACATATAAAACCAAAATCAACGGCATAACTTGGACTACCTTGAAGAAGAGTTTGCGTTCGACATTTCTTCTTGTGAATCCCAACTTCACTAAATAATTGTCTATGTGGGAATACCGTGATATTGGGGCTTGTTTTAATCTATACAATGCCTTCTTCAATCTACAAATGTATGTCTTTCGATCTCCTACTTCAAATCCATGTGGTTGTTCAATGTATACTTCTTCTTGTGGCATGTCATTGAGGAATGTGGTCTTTACATCCATCTAATGAAGGGTCCATCCTTGACTTGTGCTAAGGGAAAGTATCGAACTAATGGTTTTATATCGACTACCATAGGTGAAAATATGTCATCATAATCTTCTACCTATTTCTGGGAGAATCCTCAAGCCAATAACATTACCTTGTACTTTTAATGCTTCCATCAATTCCATGCTTGATCTTGAATATCCAATTCGAAGTTACCATAGATTTATCTTTTGGTCTCAGCACAACATTCCATACATCATTCTTCATAATAGATTCATAATACTGAGCCATAACATCTTTCCAAACTTGTTCTTATACGACTTCCTCGAATGTGGAAGGTTCAACTTGAATCATAGTGATCATGGTTGCAACATATCCCTAGTACCTGCATGGATTCTTCCTTTATCTAAGTGACCTTCGAACAAGCACATAACTATTAACATCTTGAAGAGTTTCACAGAGCCAAAGTGATCTGTTCCTAGTAGGAGAATTACTAGGAGGAAAATCTAAGAGATTCATGGGCTCCATGGGATCATTAACAACACCAGTCTCGGATTTGGCATGGATGGGCCATCCAAGGTATCCATATCACCACCCTTCTCGAGAGGAAGAGGTAGAGGAAGGTCTCTAGCTTTTCCAAGAGTGGCATCTTCATCGTATGTAACATATTTGCTAATTTCAAGCTTCCTTTGACCAAGAATATATATTCTAAATGCTTTAGAACTTTCACAATACCCAATGAACATACCTTTTCTCCCTATAGCTTCCAATTTGTTCCTTTTGTCCTTCAACACATGGAAATATACAAGACATCCAAATATGCGGAGATAACTTATGTTGGGCTTCACACCTGTAAATACTTCGTCGGGAGTTTTGTTTCCCAGAGCTTGATCAGGCACCCTATTTTGAACATATACCACAGCATGTGAAGCTTTGAGCCAAATAAATTTAGGCAAATTTTAATCATGGATCATTGCTCAAGTAGCTTCTACTATAGACCTATTATTCCATTCAGCCGAACCATTTTGTTTTGGAGTATATGGCACAATTGTTTCCTTCTTGACACCTTCATTTTTGTAAAAGTCAATGAATTCACTTGAAATGTATTCTCCATCATTATCAGACCTGAATATTTTGATCTTCTTCCCTGTTTGATTTTCAACCAGTGCTTTGAACTCCTTAAATGTTTCAAAGGCTTCATCCTTATGCTTCAAAAAGTTTATCAATGTCTTCCTTGAAAAGTCATTAATGAATGTGATGTAGTATAGATATACAATAATAGAGTGCACAGGCATCAGTCCACATATGTCAGAATGAATGGGATGGAGGATGTTAGTGGTATTGTTTTCACTAAAGGGAAATGGTCCCCTTGTCATTATTCCACTAGCACATCTCAGACATACTCGATCATGTCGATCTTGAACCTTTGGAATCCCTATGACCAAGTTCTCTAATCTCGGAAGAGCATCATAATGAAGATGAGCCAACCTTCGGTGCCATAATTCACTTAGATTATTTGTATTATGAGCTAATGCTAGTAGTGGTCTTCCAATGACCTTGTAGAGTCCTTCATATCTAGTTCCCAAAGAGAATGCATCTTTCATAAGTGATCCAAACGGCCAAGTAAGAACTTTTCCCTTGATGAAGGAAACCCTAATCCCTTTATCTTCAAAAGTAGAGATTGATACCAAATTATTCTTTAACCTAGGCACATATATTACATAATGTAGTACAATAGATTCCCCTGAATTCAAATGAAATTTAACAGATCTAAAACCTTTAATGGGATGAGTGGAGTTGCCTCCAAGAATGATTTTCAAATTTGACTCCCTCTCTACCAATTTAGATAGAAATTCTTTGTAACCAGAGAAGTGATGAGTGGCCCCACTATCAACCAACCAACTATCCCACGAATCTAGAGGAGATGAACTAGTAAGAGCAGAAACAAGAATATATTTAGATTGGTTTGCAACATTACTTTGATAACTGGAGAATTTTGACTTATTTTGTGGATGAAGATCTTCTTCATGGTCACTTGGAGAATCCCTTCTTCTTCTATCATTTCTCCTATTGCAATCATTCCTTCGGTCATCTCTCCTTGTTTTATCATTGAACTTGTTATTGTTGCTTCTAGTATTATATCTTAGTCCATTATTATTATCAAGGCAATATTGAGCATAATACCCTTTCTTATG
Source organism: Pinus taeda (assembly GCA_000404065.3). NCBI lineage: Eukaryota > Viridiplantae > Streptophyta > Pinopsida > Pinales > Pinaceae > Pinus > Pinus taeda. Next base: position 157,634 of record APFE031426066.1, on the reverse strand, counting down.
ACAATTGTAGCATTCAATGTACACATATTCCTTTCTTCCACCATAATTTCAAGGAGGAGGCTTTCTTGAATTTGATGGACCTCATTTCCCTTTCTTCTTCTTATTCTTGTCATTAGCAATGTATGCAGGGGGTTCTCCTTCTTCATGCTTTTGAATCCTTCCTCTTCCTATCATCCATGACTCTTCTTGAGTGAGATTTCCAACAATTTCATAAAATGGAGGAAATTTGTGTTACTTATAGTAGTGACGAATGTTTCCCAAATAGAGGGGAGACCTCTTAGAGTCATGACCACCAGTTCCCTATCCAACACATCTTCTAACTCTTAGAAATTGATATCTAATATGAGATATGCTCATTATGTAGGATTGTATGGACTCTCGTTTGTTCATCTTGGTGTATTTAAGTTGATCTTTCAAGGGGAGGATTTCATTCAAATTTTTTATCTCAAAAATGTTGGTTACCTTACCATGCATGTCTTTAGACCTTCTCAAGTTTCCAACATATGCAAGTAGATTATATTGTAAACCATCAACTATAATTTGTTTTTATTTCAACTCACCTTTCTTGTGTTTGTTCTTGGCAGCATTGGATGCATTCTCCAGAGGCTCAGGTACCTTTCCTTGAATGTAGCCCAAAACATCATAATTATCAGTTATGATCTCCAACCTAACTTTCCATGTAGCAAAATTAGATGAGTCGCCAAGCTTCTCATCACTCTTGAAGAAGGAAGTCATCTTGACTTTGACCAGATCGGTTCTTTCAACTTTCCAAAGATGAGTTCTTTAAGGCTTGTCTCATTTTGGGCTTGTCCTTCACCTTACCTCTGATACCATGTTAATTTTTAGATTTTTCTATGTTGGATCAATCAGCAATATTTCCAATTACAATTAGTCTTTCCATTCATCAATAGTAATTGAAGATAGAACAATATATGCACTGACAAACAAGACAATCAACACATCAACAAGAGACACTAGATTTGGTCAAAGACCACGGAAAACCCCCACTAGGAGGAAAACCCTTTGAAATTCTTCTTCTATTAGATTTTCATAAAATGTTCAACAAAGAGTACAATGGGCCCAATACAATATGATCAGCAATACAACCCAACAACTTCAAAAACCAGTTTACAGTGGTAGAATATATCAAAGACAACTTGATTTAGACTTCAGACAATGTTAGAAAATTTTGAAGGATGATCAACTGTAGTCAAACCCCTGGACGCTCCCTTCAAGTTAGTATGTGGGCATCCAAAGCTTCCTAGACGTTGTCTTGCCTATAGCATGTGTGCATCTAGGGACGAAATTTCCTAGTTTTGTGCCAGTGTCCGGAGCAGAAACCCCAATTTTGTGCGAACTTCGAATCTAAGACTTCGGACCTTTGTACAACCTTTTCCTTCACCAACGTGTCGAATCAAATCAGATAGAAGACAAGAAAATGCTTGATGTTGTCATGTCCAAATGAGCTTCTAGGTCACTTGTATTTATAGGCTTCTAAGGGTGTTCAACAATGTCCATTTGATGTTGAGGCTGACCTGTCCAATTTTGCATGAGGGTGAAGTCGACCTGATCCAATATCCATGAGTGGGTGGACAAAATCAAAAACCAACTTCTGCTTATCTGAACGAGGTGATATTTAAGTCGATTTTGGTCCTCTTGAAAAGAGGAACTCAATGCCATCATTATATACATCAAATGAGTAGTCAAAATCATAATTTGACCACAATTGCATATTTTTAACATAGGTTACGATATTTTAGGAGATACGATCAAAGGAATTTGGTCTTCCTAGATTCTCCCAAAATCATGCATAAAAAAGGTAATGTTGGTATTTCTACTATAAATTTTCTTCTAGGGGGTTCCAAAAGCTGAAAATTAGACCATAGTGTGGGGAAATCCCACTCATCATTTGATTCAAATTTCAAAAATTTTAATGTTATAATTTAGGAGATATACCCTAAGGAATATGCTATATTATTTTTCATGCAAAATGTTTGAAGAAATTCCAAAATGGTTTAATGAATCATTGCATACAACTGACTGATGAAATGCCCCAATGAAAATGTTGTTTTGTGGATGAGATAGTATTATTGTATGTTAGCATTGTTGTATAATATTTTTTTCGTAGTTTAGTTATGCCTATTTGCATGCAAAGCATTTGAAGAAATATGTTAAAGATGTTTTATTACAATTTGCATACAAACTATTTGATAAAATACCTCAAAGATAGAAATCAAAAGTTGCATGATTGAGTGGTATATTTCAGTTAGTATGTTACAAGTGCAATCATAGCAATTTTTCTTATTTGATTTAATACAAAATTTTTGACAAAATGTATACAAGAAAAATACTACTTAATTGGTTGTATACAAAGTATTTGAAGAAATGTTTACATGTAAGGAGTTTGAAAAAATGTATGAGAGAAGAATTCAAGTTTTTGCAAGTGTCGTTAGGATAATTTAGCAAGGTATGTGACAAAGTGGTATCAAATCTTATTGTCAACCTAGTGAAAAGAAAAAGAAAAATTCCAGTACCATGTAACCTCTGTATGGCATTAAGGGAAGTGGGTATGTGACAAATTTGTACCAGAGCTAACTATTAAGCTTGTGAAGAAGAAAAAAAATGTATACCCCATATCATTAACCAAGAATTAAGTCATCAGATATGTTACACCTGGTACAAGTCCTCTATGGTAGATTAACCCTCTTTTCTCATGGAGATTCAAATTCTCCACATTCACTACTAAGTAAATTTGTGTATAAGGCTAGATTAAGTTTGTAAGTGCTCCCCTATATTTTCCACTACCTCAATAGGGTAATACTATATATAATTGATCTCTTGCTATGCCCCTATATTATTTCCTTATTTAACTTAACCAATTTATGTCTCTTGCTTTGAAAAAATCTCTATTCTATGCTAGTCATGTCAACCCTTGTACCTTTCTTGTGACTACTACAATGTCTCTTGTACTTGTAAATAGATCTGCACAATATTTTCAACAAAATTATATTCTATCAATGCTTCTTATGTTATTTCTTCCCTCACTCCTCTCTTATGTCCATATACAACATCTAAGGGTGAAGGCAACAAATACCCAAATCAAATTTCGAAAGGAGACTTACCAGTAGAATTGTGGCTACTCTTTATAACAATGTCAAATATAAATAAAATTTCATCCTATGTATTTGAAGGCTTCTAATTATAACCCATAAAAAACTACAAGAAATCCCCATGGTATTTATCTTAGGTTCCTCTCCACTAATCACATACCCCAAATACACCAACTGTTAAAATTGGAAACTAGGGCCAAACTCCATGTGGGTCATCTTATTTATGGTAGCTGATATTTTTATTAGATCCCTCTCATCGAGAGGTGTAGGATTGATCTAAAGGTCATCTGATTTCTTCAAGTATTCATGGAGTTATGAATTTATTTGTGTTATAAGACAAATTGTCAAGTCGGCCAACAAATTGTGTAGGCTCAAAATCCCAATAGTCATGTCTATTCATCATCTACGTTTTAGTATAAATAGAAGAGGATTTGAAGTCATTTTGACACAATCTTCATGTGATCTCTTCCTCTCCACGTCTTTGGGTTTTTGGTGAAGGAGAGAGACACTAAGAGTACGTTGGGCTAAATAGTGATGCCCTAGCCACAGGTAATGCCCTAGCTACAATAATGCCCTAGTTGTAATGATGTCCTAGCCGCAGGATTATGAGGAAATCTAAATTCAGTCATGGGAGACATGTTCACATAGTTAGAGGAGACATGTTCACGCAGTCAGAGAAGATAAGAACTTGGCATTATCCTCTGAAATTTCGATGGGTATAGGTGCAGGAAGACATGGTATAGGTCTCAAATGTTTGGCAGACTGAATACTTCCAATGGGTGAAACAACCTTAGACATTCTTCTCCTCGTGGATTGACATGATCTTGGACCAATATTTCACCACAGGCAGATAAGGCTTCAGATACACAATAAGCAATTGCCATAATAACAGTGAAGCCATCTCGATGAAGGGTAATGATCTCAGTGTCTCAAATATAGGTGGATCTATCTTAAATCAGCCACTGTATATGGATATCAGTGCTACTTCATTCTCAAATTACCTGTAAGCATAAGGTATCCGTAGATGAAGTGAACTGAACTCAGGTACAAGGACCTGCATTCAGGGTGATAGATCTCATTAAGGACTAATAGATCCACATTGAATTAAGGAATCGTATAAGGTGCAGTCAAGCTAGATCCCAGATTGATGGAGCAGCAAGGTCACCAAATAGACAATCTCGACATAGAGATATCTCTGAGGTACAATTGTAACCAGATCTAGGAGGTGTGATGAGGACACACTCTTGACATACCTATGACTAGAAGTAGAGAAAATCTCGGATGAGGGTACATATTTTCTTGGTATATAAATCTCGGTGGCATGCCTATAGTAGCCCAAACACAATGAACAAAAGTGATAGAACTGTAACTCTCGGCATACTATCTCTGCAGAACCGTGTTGATGGAATGAGTTTCCATGATGCACAGTATTCAGATCCATGATCTCAATCTAAATATCAGTACCGTACACTTGCTCAACATATTAATATGCAGTCACAATGACAAGGATCATAAGCAGTAATGTTCATGATGATTACAGTCTCAACATAATGAGAATGATAAAGATGAACACTCTCAGATCATGATGATAAATAGGGCTGCATGATGATGGAAGCTGCAGCATAATGGGCATGTTAAGTAAGGAGCAACATGATGATGAATAGGGTTGCATGATGATGGAAGATGTAGCATAATGGGTAGCATAATGATGAGAGCGGATGAGAGCAACTCAACCATCAAGATCCAGCACTGTGATGGTATAGCATAGTGCTACATGGTAAGGTGTAGCTAATGGATGAAATGCAACACTACGATAGGTGAAGTAGTCACCTTGGAGAATCAGTTGAAGCAATGTCTTCAACTGATCTCATGCAAATATCAAAAGTCAAAATGTTGACTTCTATTGTAAATGTACTATCTCTCTCTCTTTCTTTGATGAAATTTGAAGAACATAAAGAATAATTGATTAAGGGTTTCCCCACATTGGGGTTTGTCCTTGGGTAGTGCCACATCTTGTGTCCTCTTGTCTTGGCTTGTCTTCTATGATTTATGTTTATGTTCTATCTGCAGTTTACTTTAATGCTGATGTGATTGCTAATCTGGAAAAGATATTGTGCTAACTGGGAAAATTGAAATAAATTTCTCTAGCATAGAACATACCTAAAATTAACATGGTATCAAAGCTGAGGTGAAGACAATGCCTAAGCATGATTGAAAGAGCAATCACCGAATATAGTTTGGAAAGGACAAAAGGATCTGTGGATTCCTCATTCCTCTTCAAATTCACCAAGGGCGAAGTCAAAGTAGAGTATATAATCAGAATGGCACAACGGAAGTTTCTGATGGCCTACCTAAAGATCACTTCATCAGGAAGTTTGGATCTAAGGGTGGAGGGAAAGGCAGATGCCTTGGTTGCAATAAGTTCGGCCATCATGCGAAGGAGTGTCTGAATGGAACAGACACATCACTTGATGATGATAACAATCATTCTAGGGACATCTTCAATTATCAGAGGAATGATAGGTAATGTAGGTCATCAAGGACACAACCTACTCGTCTAAGAAAGCAAGGAACCCCTGTGCTTCAAGGCACTTCATCGGATAGATGAATGCACACTCTAAATTGGTAGAGATGGAAACAATCATGGAATTACACTTGGAGTCAATGCCACCTATCCCGGAAGGGGTGTAGGGAATGTGATCCTTTAATTGAATGAGGGTAACTCGATTAATTTACAAAACCTATTTTAAGTACCTGATCGCAAGAAGAACCTGGTGTCTACTTCAGCAATGGAAGTCAAAGGTTATAGGGTGGCACTCATCGATGAAAAGGTATATGTTTGAAAATAGAATTTTCAAAGATGTTCTTGAGTTTAGGGTTGTATCAAGTTGCAGGAATTCCATTGGGGATTATGTCCATTGACACATATCACCAAGGGTGTGTAAGTTAGATGGTGACAAGGATGCCTAAATTCAAGAAAAGCATGAAAGTACATGTCTGAGATGTACCGAAAGAAAATTTGACAGGAGGGGACCATTCCCCTCATGTAGCAGGTTCACTGATATGAAACAACTCGAGGGGTTTGAGATTGATGATCAGGAATATCGTGTATGCAGGTGGAAGAAAGCCCTCTATGGCTTGAACAAAAACTCCCCGAGTGTAGTATGAGAGGACTGATAGTTGTCAGATGAAGCTCAAGTGAAATTGATTCAAACCATTACTCAAAGGTTGTGGATGATAGACCTCTCATACCAAGCACCCTCTAAGGACAACCTATTTCAAACAGGTGCTGACCCTCTCACTTGTAGAAGTAAGAGGGAGTTGGATTCCAAATGTGGAATTATAAACTACAAGCCTGTGACTTCCTTGAGGATCTCAAATTTTAGAAGTTATATGGTAGTGATGTCGGACTAGATTTGGGAAATGCCTCTAAGTTTCATAAACTCATTCACATTTATGTTCTTGGTGAAATTCCATGTGAACATATGTTTTGTAGTTAGCATGGTGAGCTCATAATTGGTTGAGCCTCACTACATAGGTGCCAAGAATCCTCTGAGATATCTTCAGGGCACAATCTCTCATGGATTGAGATACACTACCGGAAATATGAAACTGCATGATTTGAATGCTCACTGAGTAGGCAGTGTGGAGGATCACTAGAGCACTTCTTAGTGCTGGTTCTCTTTGGATTCTACTTTGATATCATGGATGAGCAGGAAGCAGAAGTCGGTTTCTATAAGCACCATTGAGACCAAATACATAACTACGATTATGATCTTGTGTGAAGCTGCATGGTTGCATTGTACATACCACTGTGAATTTCTGTGACAACCAGAGGTGGGATTCGATTATTGAGGAATACCGTATTCAATGATTACTCCAGTAGATAGACATCAGATACTACCTAATCTAGGATATGGTAAGTCGATAATCGAGGAATCTCTAGATGATGTACAGGTTGCTACACTTTGTCTAAGCCCCAGGGAAAGATCAAATATGTGATTTTCTCGAACGACTTGGAGTTGTCGAGAGACCCTTGTAAAGGGTCTTACATATTGCATACATTGAGCTCTAGGAGCTCTGGGGGCTTGCGGTTCTTACTGGAGCAACATACGACCATAGGGTGACTCACCCTCCCCTGGTGGTGCACGCTAGATAGGATGATTCGCTCTCCAGTAGACAGGATGACTCTCTCTCCTGTGGACAAGATGATTCGCTCTCTTGTGAGACAGGATGATTCGCTCTCCTGTGGATAGGATGATTCACTCTCCTGTGGACAGTATGACTCACGCTCCTATGGACAAGATGATTTTCTCTCTTGTGGGACAGGATGATTCGCTCTCCTGTGGACAGGATGATTAGTTCTCCTCTTGAGGCATCCTACCCATGCAGTGTGAGGCTCATGGGAAGTACCTCTCATCTGATCAATGAGTAGGGAAATGAGGATAGGGACCATAGTAGTTGTTATCACTTAAGAAGCAATTTCTAAATTGTTCACATCAGTTTGATTGTGAGGGTTAGGTGTTAGTCCGAGTTTAGTGTTTCCATGTTTACTTTAGTGTCTAAGTCTTAGGAGTCTTGGTAGTATGGTTAAATAAAGGTGAATAGTCCGTTCTCATTCACCACTGGTCCCATAACTTACATAGATTCCCTGTATCAAGCTTGTTTTAAAGGTTCTTGTGTGTTATGAAATGGTTTAGGCGTTTTCGTAGTGCCAACATAGTTTAGGTGTTTTCGTAGCGAATAACCCAGATTTTACACTGGCTGCACTATGAAATCGGAGATTCGTGTGGATCCGTAGAAAATCTTTCTTAGCTGTCATATCTATCAAAATCCGTTATGTTTGCATCATCCATTGTCAGCTTATACACTTTGCCTATCATGTCCAACCACTTATATTCATCATTAGAGTTGTTAGGTACCTTGGTACGCTCAGGTTGCAAGTTTCAAGAAGAGCCAAGTATTCACAGTCATAATTATGATTGCATTCATTGCACGAGAAACAAATCAAAAAATGTTAAATTTGAATTCCTTGAACATCAAGCGAGGCAGCTATCAAGCGAGGCAAAGATCAAAGGTTGAGACAATGCCTGTCTTTCAAATTTTCATTACGCTGGAGTCTCATGGGAGGGTCTACAGAAAGAAAGGAGCACAGATCAGGCAGATGTTTGAGGAGTGAACCTGAAGGTTTAGACATTATCTTGAAGAACAGAGAAGTGGAACGTGCATTCAAGCAGGTTGGATGTTGGAATTTTTGCGAGAAACTCTAAGGAGGTCATGTAGAAATCACCAAGGAATTTGCCTTGAATTTACAGGACTGAATTCAAAAGTTGGGATGCTTGAATTGAAAATCTCACCAAAGGTAATCTCCACAGTCACTGAGATTCCAAGGGGACAAGAAAGATGGTTTAGAAATTTCAAATTTGATATGATCCCCTTGCAAAGAATTTCTAAAGCCAGAGTTCATTGACTTAGATTTAAACAAGTTTGTGCCCAGAAATTTTGTCAAGGACTCATATGCCAATTTACTTACCTGCATACAGAGGTACTTTACCTATGAGGGGAGATATAATAAGGTGTATTCATATCACTTCAAGCTTCTGCTACATTTCACAAGAAAAATATCTTTTGATTTTAATTTTTACTTGTTTTGTAGCCTAGGCAAAATGTGCGACAAAGTTCAACTAAAGAAGGAAGCCTGTGAGACCTCATTGTTTCACCACAGCTTAGTCAAGTTGATCATTTTGCATGAACTCCAAAGAATAGACAGGGACTAGTCCACCTTCATATTTATGTCTGGATTCAAGAATGAAACTAGCCTCAATCCTCAAGCTGTAAAAAATTCTCCACCGGCAACTGGTCATCGTGCAAAAACAAGATCCAGGAGATTTACAAAATTGAAGGCAAGGAAACAAGTAAAGGAGCCCGCCAGATCAATGGTTATCAAAGACACACCCCAGTAGTCCTTGAAAGAGAAAGCTTAGATAAAAGAGGGTGTACATGAATCATATACAGGTGAAGTAGTTCAGAGAATAAGGACTAGGAGCTAGATAGCTAAAGAAAAAGGCAAGATAGTGGTTACTGAGGAAAGCCTGATTTCAAAGGGAAACTTGAATGACTTACTACAAGCTATCGACATTGAAGAATCTCCCCTGGTTCAAGTAGATTTGATAGAATCAGGTAAAGACAAGACCAAAAAGATCAAAGCCTCGAAAAAGCTCAAGTTTGATGATCAAGTTGCTAAATTTGTCTTTAAGCCAAGAAGACCTGTGACGAGGAATTTCAAACAGGTACAAGAGATGCTGCCAGAAGCAGGTGAAATAGAGGAGATTGAAAAAACTCATGAAAGACCTGTGACTTCATTAGAAAGATCATCACAGCTGTATAAAGAGGATAGAAATGAGACAATTATCCCTCGGGAGGAATATAGTGTTGAAGAACTGAAAAAGAAGTTGAGGTTAGCAAATCTTGATATTGCTAGATTGAAGAAAGGCTCAAGGAAACATGCAATCAAGGAAGTGCATTTTAATAAAATGGAGGCTCTGTGGGAAGACAAAACAATTTCAATACCCGAGGTGGTTGACTGTAATGCCCAATACTATACCTGGACAATTCCTGCATTAAAGGAAGCAGAATTCATCAAAAATGTTAATATGATTCTAAGAGCTGGGATTAGAGTCATGAAAAGGAAAATTGAGGATTTAAGGATCCAGCTAAGCCAGCGAGAAAGATTTCCTTAGCAGGTAAGGATGAGTCCCAAATTTTGATGATTTACCCTGTTCATTTTTGAATAGCTTCAGAGTAGCTGCAAAGGACATTTCAGAATGAAGAGGCCCAAGACAGTCAAATTTTGGCATTAGAAACTGTGTTTTGTGATTACACAACAATTTTGTAGTGTTATGAAATTGCTGACGATGATGCCTAATGCACAGTAGTTTCGTAGCGCACTACAAAACTGTTGTAGCTGCATATTTTGAGGAAGATTGACCAATTTTGAGGGACAAAAGGGAAACCTTTTTGAAAAGGAGTTTCTGAAGAAAGATCATTTACACAATACAAGCAATCCAGCAAGGGAAAACGAGCAAAGGAAAAGCATATATGAATCATAAACCATTTGTTATAAAAGTGATCACAACTAGTATTGTTCATTATCCTTCAGGCAACATTAAAGAGGTTTTGTCATCACACAGGTATATGGAAAAGGTATACAACACATGAATAACGTGGCACTCCAATAAATTTTTGGGTAATTAAAGAAGAACAACATGGTTAATTGGTTTCGAATGTCCTTGAGGAAACCAAAAGAAAAAAAACAGGGGCAGTTTCCTACTTCTTAGCAGCAGTAAAGGGATAAGACATTAAGGACTAGTAAGGAGTTTCAAACATCCACCATAGCTAAATTGAAGGAGATCACTTATCAGAGAACGAGTTTTGATTGTAATAAATATTATCACCAACATGATGTGGAGTTAGACTCCTAATTGTATTAGGTTTCTATAACTTCCAATTAGCAATTAGTGGTATTTAATAGTTAGTTTAAAGTGTTAATAGGTGTCATAATAAGATGAATTCGAGTTTCCCTCATTCAGGAGGAGGAATCTCAGTTATGTAGAGAGCTCTATATATAGCAGAACATCTGATGTACAAAAGGGGGTTGGAAAATTATTCAGAAAAGCTCTCATATTTGGCTTTATGTAAAGACTCTGTTTTTAGTAATACAGTACTTTGGCTTTGCTTCTCAAGAATCAGAAAGAATTCAATGCTTTGAATGTCTTGTATTGTTCTCTTCCTATCATCTATAGTGGTATGAATGTGTGATTACTTAGAAATCACTAACAGAGCTCTAATTTCCTTCATGCATTTGTAAACTGTGTTGGTTCTTTGTGTTTCTGGTGTATCCTACATGCATTGAGTTCTAAATGCCTTGGCTTCTATGTAGAGCTAACGTTACTGTAAATACTGAAGCATATTTGACTCCATAAACCAAATGGATAATTTCTAATTGTGTTTCCACCACTCATATTTTTACATTTGTTTCATAAGAGTTAGCCATCTTACTCATAATCAAAAATCATTAATCCTTTGAGAGAGCCCTCTTAGGTTGAGGAGGCTAAGCCTCAATCAAAGTAGGTTTGAAATAGTTATTTGAAGTCTACCTAATCATAGCAACCTATCAAGGTCTGATTTTGAGATAATAGTAGTATTGATGGATGCATCATTGTATCTACCGTACTCCCTATGCTAGGATGACCTTCATTGATCTGGTATCAATGATACTAGTCTGGGACCAGTGAGAGTGGTACCCACTATGACACTGAATTCGGGTCAGTAGAGGACTGGTCTAGGACTAGTGGTACACACTCTGAGACTGACTTTGGGTCAGTGGAGGATGGTATGATACATCCTCGATCACTTCTTCTTCTTCTTCTTCTTCATAGTTCAAACTAGCAAAGCTTAGCAGAGCTAGCAGAGCTGAGTAGAGCTAGTAGAGCTAAGCAGAGCTGAGCAGAGTTGAGCAGAACTAGTAGAGCTAACAGAGCTAAGCATAGCTGAGCAGATTTAGCAGAGCTGAGCAAAGATACCAAAGTTGAGCTAAGCTGAGCAAAGCAAAGCAGAGCAGTGCAAGGCAGTGATGGTAGAGATAGTACAACTGGACATATGGATCAACAGATGGAGTTCTCCCTAGTTGAGAGGGAGTGTTAAAATTGGAAACTAGGTCCAAAATCCATGTGGGTCATCTTATTCATGGAAGCTGATAATTTTATTAGATCCCTCTCATTGAGAGGTGTAGGATTGAACTAAAGATCATTCTATTCCATCAAGGATTCATGGAGTTATGAATTTATTTGTGTTATAAGACAAACTGTCAAGTCGGCGAGCAACTTGTGTAGGCTCAGAAGCCCAATAGTCTTGTCTATTCATCATCTACATTTTAGTATAAATAGAAGAGGATTTGAAGTCATTTTGACACACTCTTCATGTGATCTCCTCCTCTCCATGTCTTTGGGTTTTTGGTGAAGGAGAGAGACACTAAGAGTACGCTGGGGTAAATAGTGATGCCTTAGCCACAGTAGCGATGCCCTAGTCGCAGGTAATGCCCTAGCTACAGTAATGCCCTAGATGCAGTGATTTCCTAGCCACAGTGATGCCATAGTTGCAGTAAGACACAAGCTTATGAGGAAATCTAAATGCAGTCATGGGAGACATGTTCACGCAGTTAGAGGAGACATGTTCACACAGTCAGAGAAGATAAGAACTTGGCATTCTCCTTTGAAATTTCAATGGGTATAGATGCAAGAAGAGATGGTATAGTTCTCGGATGTCTGGCAGACTAAATACTTCTAATGGGTGAAACAACCTCAAAAATTCCTCTGCTCGTGGATTAACATGATCTTGGACCAATATTTCACCATAGGCAGGCAAGGCTTCAGATACACAATAATCCACTGCCATAATAACACTGAAGCCATCTCGATGAAAGGTAATGATCTCAACGTCTCAAATCTGGGTGGATCTATCTTAGATCAGCCACTGTATATGGATCTCAGTGCTACTTCATTCTTGGATTACCTGTGAGCATAAGGTATCCGCAGATGAAGTGAACTAAACTCGGGTACAGGGACCAGCATTCAGGGTGATACATCTCATTAAGGAGTAATAAATCCGCATTGAATTAAGGAATTGTATAAGGTGCAGTCAAGCTAGATCCCAAATTGATGGAGCAGCAAGGTCACCAAATAGACAGTCTCGACATAGATATATCTTTGAGGTACAGTCGTAACCAGATCTAGGAGGTGTGATGAGGACACACTCTCAACATACCTATGACTAGATGTAGAGAAAAGCTCAAACGAGGGCACCATATTATCTTGGTATATAAATCTCAGTGGCATACCTGTAGTAGCCCAAACACAATGAACAACAGTGATAGAACTTTAATTCTTGGCATACTATCTCTGCAGAACGATGTTGATGGAATGAGTTTCCATGCTTCACAGTATTCAGATCTGTGATCTAAATCTAAATATCAGTACCGTACACTTTCTCATCATACTAATATGCAGTCACAATGACAAGGATCATAAGCAGTAATGGTCATGATGATTACAGTCTCAACACAATGAGAATGATAAAGATGAACAGTGTCAGATCATGATGATAAATAGGGGTGCATGATGATGGAAGATGCAGCATAATGGGCATGTTAAGTAAGGAGCAACATGATGATGAATAGGGTTGCATGATGATGGAATATGTAGCATAATGGGCAACATGATGATGAGAGTAGATGAGAGCAACTCATTCATCAAGATCCAACACTGTGATGGTACAACATAGTGCTACACGGTAAGGTGTAGCTAATGGATGAAATGCAACACTACGATAGGTGAAGCAGTCACCTTAGAGAATCAGTTGAAGCAATATGTCTTCAACTGATCTCATGCAGATATAAAAAGTCAAAATGTTGACTTCTATTGTAAATTTACTATCTCTCTCTCTTTCTCTGCTGAAGAACATAAAAGAAGAATTGATCAAGGGTTTCCCCACATTGGGGTTTGTCCCTAGCTAGTGCCACATCTTGTGTCCTCTTGTCTTGGCTTGTGTTCTGCGATTTATGTTTATGTTCCATCTGCAGTTTAATTTAATGCTGATGTGATTGCTAATGTGGAAAAGATATTGTGCTAACTGGGAAAATTGAAATAAATTGCTCTAGCATAGAACATGCCTAAAATTAACACCAACAATTATTGAGAAAACCCACATTTTTTAATGTTAGCTAGCAACTAGTGCATAATTAGAGTCTCTAACACATGTATGAGATGTGAGATGGTGACTCCTCATAGTTATAGCTATAAACCACTATATCATCCAAATAAACGATAAAAAATGAATATAAATACAACTATAATACATCATTCATCAACCCCATAAATGTGGTTGGCGTGTTACATAAATTGAATGGCATGGCCAACCATCCATACAAACCTTTCCTTGTCTTGAAGAAGATATTCCAATTGTATTCTTATTTAACACATACATGTTAGTATCTTGATTTTAGATCTAACTTTGTTAATTACTTGGCATGCTATAGTTATCCCTGCTAGAAATTATGGTAGCCATGGTCAGTATTTTCATCATGAAGAAAATGGAAAATTTGAATTTTTATTTTTCCCCCTAAAATGAATTCAAGTTGCCTTCCTTTTGTTTAGGTCTAATAAGCCCCTAAGAGGCAACCATTCAACCTTTATTTGGAGGCTATATAAAGGATTTCATATTTCCTCATTTGGTAGATAGAACTTGTCTTATCTATCTTTAATCCAGCAAAGTTGGTAGGAAAAGAAGGGGGTAAAAATCGGAAGGAGAGCTTGGACATTGGCTTGGAACTTATATTGTTCTTGATTGTTGGTTTGGCTATTATATTTCTATGGTTATTTATGTTGTATTGATTAATTTGGAACTCTCTTTCTCTCATAAGGAAGAATTTTATGGGTTTTCCCCTTGTGGGTTTTGCCCTGGCCTAATGCCTAATTTATGTGTCTCTTGTCTCTGTCTTGTGGTTATTTTTATACTTCTCTTTCATGTCTACTTGTTTATATTTTCTTTTGTATAACTACTTAATGATAAATTTTATTTGTAATTAGTATTAAGTAATCATTGGAAGTATGTATTTATGTAAGAAAAAATTATTTCTATCTTTTTTCTTATAAAATTGACAATTCCAACATATCATCAATCTTTCCATAGAGAGGTATTGATTCTTGAGCATGGTCTTATTCAAATTCCTATAGTAAATACACATCCTCGAAGTATCATCCTTATTATGCATGATGATGATAGGTAACCCACCAAAAAAGGTGCTTATTTGAATCTCTTTATACTCCAATAGTTGTTGCAACTACTTCTTCACAACATCTACTTCCAAACAAAATTATCAATAACTCAATATTTGGTAAAGGGGAGTTAGGAAAAATTGTACCTCATATTAACTTATGTCTTAGGTGTATCCCTCTAGTCCCCTAGAACACCCCTCTGTATGCCTATATCAACTCCCCAAAGCATTTCTTTTGTTATTTAGTACATCCCTCCAAGGATTTCTTTTCCCTTACTAATTCATCACCTGGTTGATTTTTTCTTAAGAAAAGAAACACATATTTCTTACAGCCAGAACTAATCATCATCTTAGCTTGGTTGGAACTTACCAGTGAGATATTTGATTTATCTTTGTGCATATCAATGATATAGGATTTCCCATCCTTGATTAAGTGGTATCGACTTTCTCTCCACACAAAAGTTACATCTATTGGATTTCAAAAACCAAACCACACACTTCAAGGGGTACTATGTCTAATTCCACTTAATAGTGAATAGGTGGTAGAGGTTGATTAATAGCTGGGTCAATGTCTAAGTTCATGACATCGGAGCTCAAATTTTTGGTAGCATATCAGAAAAATATTTGATAAGATTGAGCATGGAATCATGATGAAATTTCAATCCATGGATTTATTGAAATAATTGTCAATATCTCAATAGATGACAATCACCAAAAATTGACTTTCTCTAGGATACTATATTTTAATTTGATTTGTAATCCATAGGTTTAGAAGTGTGACAAATTTCTTGAATGCTATATAAGGGGGCCTATAAATATTGTAAAATACCAATATATTATCACATAAATTATTCTAATACAATGTACTCTATTTTCTCCAAGATTTTGTTTTAGTATCTACAGGAATCATCAATTGGGTTGAGCTTGTACTCACATGAAATGGGTTCCATTCCAACCACTACCACTAAAACCTATATGTGAACCAATAAACACTCCCATTCATAGCCCATAAGGTAAATCAAGGGGGATTTGAACCTCAAACTTCACAAATACTTCATATCACAACGATCTCTAATCGACTTGCCCCCTGGAAACTATTTTCTCCAAGTTAATACAAGATTGCAATTTTCAATTTATATATGTTTTTCTTGTAATAATTTTGTGTGTAAAGTTAGACTAGTCTTGTATAATTTCCACATAAAATACATGGACCATGAGGGCCCAATGTGAAATTATTCATTGCTATTTAGATATTAATTTAATTCTTTAGTTTATGTTGTAGCTTTCAATTAAATTTCTAGTTTACTATTTATCCCCTTCAATATTACAAATCTCGTTTTATGAATATATAAGAGTGCCAATTTTAATATGATTTTATGATGTAACAAAGCTACACAAACAAAAAATATCTTATTTATAATTTGAGAATCCACTTCATTGTTTTTACAGATATTATCATTCACAGGGAGTGATTAAAAAAGTATTTGGGATATTAAAATCAGTAATCAAAATTATAAATCTTATTGGTTCTAGTAGTATTTAATTTATTTTTTGCTTAATTCTTGAGGTATTTTATTAAATTTAATGCAAAAGTAGCCAATACCTAGAAATGACTAAGTCCTACACATACAGTGTTTATGCTTCACAAGATTACGAAACCAGATTTATAATTAAATTAAAGGAATTCAAGGATAATGAAATTACCTAAAACAATTCGCACTGACCTCAAATTTGATCTTACATTATTTTGTGACCTTGAATTCTAAATCCTTGTTCACCCATCCCAACACAATCTTGTTGTAATAGGCAAGCAGTTATGAGATTGGACTACAAATTAGAGTCGAATTGGGAATCTTCCTTAGTATTATTGATATAGATATTGATATGGAATATATTTTTTTCATATTCTTCTCTTCCTTGTGATGAATACTACTCACATTCACATACATCTACACTAAATTTCAAGAAATATTCTCATCCACATCTGAGTTGTTCTCTACCTAATTGCTTGAATCTATGGCCTAAAATTTCTTCTTCTTGGCGTCCTTCTTATTATTCTTAGAGTTCAACACTAGATGTAGCTATGAGCACTTTTATTTAGTGTGATATTTCCATGGTTGCAGTGGTTACTTGGATCCTTGCATTGATGTGTAGTGTCTGTTATATTCTTATATTACCCTTTCCACTTCTTCTTTCCCTCCTTTGAATGATATTGGTGCTATTTCTATTTGGAACCACCTGGATTATTTTTTCCATGGCCTATATTTTCCATATATTGTTCTTGAAAACAACCCTCATAAATTGTCCTGGGCTTGAATAACATCACTTTGTTTTGTAAATTGATACATATAACCCCAAAATATTTGAGTAATAGGTACCCAACATGAATGTCATGTTCCTAAATTTAGTGGTGTTCTCTTGCACACTTTGGCCTTATAGTTGCCTAAAGTAATGCTAATGGATGCATTGATCCTCTCCATACCCAAAAGGGTAAAATTTGGATTTAATGAGAGTTTTGAAATCCTCATAGTAGTTGTTACTGGATCACCCTCCAGCCTAAGTGTATTAGTGTAAATTTACCTCTAGGTTAATGCATGGCACTTAATTTCAATCTATCAAAAGAAATATTTTATTCTTCTTCTATAATGGAAATCGAAATATACCTTTAATTTTCTTTAACCGTTAATTCAATTTTAATTCATAAATACCACCTTGGGATGGCTTGATATCCAATTTCACTTCTATTTCAATAAGGAATCTGAAGGGGTAATGGTATTGTAACTTGGATGCTCTTTATCAGGATGTTTCCTTGACACCTTATATAGGTCTTCATGATCTCCTAATTTACCCTCTGATATGATATCTAGGTTGGAGCCTCTAGCCTCTTTGAATGGTCCCAACTTTCTTTCTAGAGCCACCATGAGGAGGGGCATATTTTGAGATATATGAGTAATTTCATAGTATATCCTCATGAATCTCTCCTCTACTAGATATTGAGGGTTGTTGTGAATAGAATCATCCACCATGGCTATATTTTTGTGAGATTTTCTTAAGCCCATTCCTAGATCCTACAAGTTTCCAATAAAAACTCCAAAAAAAAAATTTCTAATACCAATATGATATGTAAACTGTTATGGAAATTCCTCTATAAAATTTCATCGCATGAATATTATAATTTTGAAATACTAGAGTAATTATTTACTAGCTTTCAAATAAGAAAACATAAAGACTAGACACAAACACACCACCCACATAAATAAGCACAATTTTGTCATAGGAAACCCAATATGGGAGAAGGTTCATCTATAAAGTGATGTATATCCTCTTTTCTCTTTGTTTCAATTATACAAATGCACATACAAAGGAATTGGAACTCCCATGGAGTTTCCTTTTGACATTGTGGCCTAAATGGATGCTACATGATCCTCCTTCTCCTCTATTATGCTAAAAAAAACACTTTTAGGTATTTCTCTCAACTATGGAACAAGTACAATGGGAAATAATGTAACCCCTTCTCCTCTCAGTGGGCTGGTATGTAACATTTCCTGATAGCCATAGGTTTCTAACTTCCTTGACCCTCAATTATGATAAGATTTTTGACCTTTTATAATATTTTTTAAAATCCATACTTGTTTAGTCCCAAACATTTAAGTAATTATAGCTAATGTGGCATCCACTTGTACCATGATGGTCAACAAGGTAAGTCAACTTCCAAGAGGCATAACTTTCACACACGAGCTTTGGTTGAGGATATTTTCACATTGTTGGAAAGGTCTGAGTTTGTAGATCAATGTCAAGGGTATGTACACAACTTTTAGACCCAATAATAACAAAATTTGTTGTTTTAAGCCTAAAAATGGCCCCAAAAGGTTACAGACCCCATTTTTCTAAACTGGGATCTATCGCTAAAGTGGCCTTGCAAGTTGATTCCTCTTGCTTTACCTTGTTCTTATGTGGTTGAGCATTTGGATGTCCATATTGAGAATTCAAATGCTACGTGAGATGAATTCTATAAAAAAAAAATTATACTCTCTTTGCCTCTCAACAAGTTAATCTATAAATGAAGTTACTTAGGAAAAGATTAGTTGAAGGTGATGATGTCTTAGAATATCTTTCTAGGAATAAAAGCATAAATCATAATATCATCAAAGTAGAATTTTCTAAACTTGAGGATATTTATTCAATATTTATATTGATAAATGGTTTACTTCCATCTTATAAGCACTTTATTGAAAATTTACATATCAATGATAAGTTATCAACTACAACTTTTGATACATTCAATGAACTTTCATCTCAAAAGAATAAAACATTTTGGTAATTGAAAATGATCTAATGAGGATATTCTATTTTATAATTCAAATAGAACTAAAAGATATAGAGGATGAGGTAATATATATTTTTGGAATGAACAAAATTATCCCTCTAATCATGGTCGTGGTAACTGATGGAATCAACTTGCAGAGCCATCTCCAGCAACATGTATGAGATTGGTAAAATGGGGTCTAGAACCTTTTGCAGCCATTGTGAGGCATAAAATGATTTTTTTTGGTATTATGGAGTATAAAAATTGTGTCCACACTCTTGATATCGATCTACACATTGAGACCTTTCTAACAGTTAGAAAATTGCCTCAATCAAATCTTGTATGTGAAAGTTATGCCTCCTAGAAGTTTACTCACCCTGTTAACCATCATGGTACAAGTGGATGCCACGTTAGCCCCCATTACTTGCATATGTGGGGCTAGACACATGTATTTTCAAGAATATTCTAGAAGGTATAAAACTTATCACGACTAAAGGTTGAGGAAGTTTGAAACCCACCCCTAGATGGCTATGAGGAAATGTTAAATATTGAGCCACAAGGACGAGAAGAGGTTCCATTATTTTGCATTGTACTTGTTCCATAGTTTAGAAAATAATTTTAAATTAGTATTTTTTAAGCATAATTGATCTAGGAGGATTCCCACAACCTGTCCAAATTTTTAGTCTCAAATGCTAATGAAAATATCTCCATATCGAAGAACTCATCAAAATATTTCCAATGCAATTTGAATGGGCTCAAATGGACATAGTATCCAAAAGTTATGGCCTTCAAAAGTTGAAGGCAAAATAGGGGTGGCACTAACATGTGCCACACTCATATATTTACATGTGCATGGAAACACAATGACACATGGCATGACAACAAGATGACAAAAGGCATATTTATAGGCTAACACATGGCATGATTACAAGTTCACACATGATACGAAGGGCTAAAATATGGTAAACTTAAAGATTTCTACGTGGCACCATGTGGACCAAGTGGAGGTTGCCACATGAACCAACCAAAAGCTTTCACATGCACCAAATGGAGGCTACCATGTGGACCTTCTAGAAACTCTACATGACACTGATAGAATCCAATGCGACATTGCATGTCATTTGTATTTTGGCTTAATTAATTTGGTTTATCCGTAATTATTTGTGTAATGATATTAGGTTAATATGACCACTATTTAAATATCTCATATCCAAAAAAAAATATGTTATGTCCCATAAAATGTGCAACCAATAGGATTTGAGCCTTTCACCTCCTCTATATTTAACCAAACAACTTACCACTACACCCATATGTAGATATGTGGGAATGTAGGCACAAATTTTATTAGATGGTGCTTCAAATTTTTACTTTTGGAAAAATAATCCCACAATCTATGTAACAACAAGAGTTAAACTTGAAACCTTACCAATACAATCCACATATCTTACCAATGCACCACAAATCCAACATGTGAACTATTATTCCCATAATTGTTTTTTAAGGTCTAGTTTTACAACAATCTAGGGATCAAAGGCCATTAAGCCTTTTCATTTGTAGGAAGAGGCCAAGGAGAGTGTTCCAAAAATCTTATAGTCATCCTAAAGGATTATTAAATAAATTTTTATTGCAATTTTAAAATCCTTTTGATGTAATAAGGTATCCTAATGTTTTTTTGCCTCTTTTTAATGGATCGAATGCTCATTCAAAGCAAACTCATATATGTAGCCTAGGAGGGGTGAACTCCATTAACATTTTTTTTATTTGTCTTTATTATTGATGTTTATTTTGTAATTTCATCTTTTAAATCATCATTAAACTTTATTAAGTCCATTTAATTAATAATGTTGCATACAAAGAAAACTAAAGCATTTAATTTTAGATCAAGTTTTGGTATCAAGGAAGGTTTGATCAAGGATTTGCAAAGTGTTGAATACTAACCAACCCTAATATCAATCATGGAGAAGGATCGTTTGAATAGTTTAATCCTAAAATCGATACAATATGAACATTTCCACAACAAGTAATGAAATTTTAAGGGGAAGAAAGCCTCGACAAGTTTGAAAGGGCATTTCAACCATATTTATTGTCATGAAATCCATGGTGGAAGAGTCATAAAAAAAACGGAGGAAAAATGGAGAAGGCCCAAGCCAAGTTCAAGATGAAGGAGTTTGGGTGACCCTCCTAAAATTCCTCCTCCTCCTCCTACTCTAACTCCATATCCATCCCAAAAAGGGAAACTATAGAAGGCCAATTTTAAATTACCTTTGTTAAATTAGATGTGAAATTTAACTTACTTATGTATAATGGAAAACTTGATTTAGAGAAGCTAGACAACTAGATCAAGAATAAATTATATTGCAAGGTTAAATGAAATGTGGATGAAGGATCCAAGGTTTAGCTAGCTACTGTCTAACTTGGAGGCAAATCACTGATATGGTGGGAAAGTAAGTTTCAAAAATATCTTTGTATGAAAGGTAAAATGACTTCTTCTTGGTACGAGTTTACAACTGAATTAAAAAATAAATTATGTCCATTAGGATATATCCAACAAGCATTAATTAATTGGTAGAATCTAAGACAAGGTAGAGGACACAACGTGTAAGATTATACTTAAGAGTTCTAAAAGAGGGCATCAACATTGGGCATTCCTCTTTATATGCAAGAAACTCTTTTGAAGCATAGTTGTGGGTTGCATAGTTATTTGAGACATAATACTCTTATGTTTAACACAACCAATCTTGATGAAGTTTTTTCGAAGCTACTCACATCAAGTCAAAGGGAAATAATTTCGATGAGAACTTCTCAAAGAAACCAATTTAGTTAGTTGATAGAAGGAACAAAGGAAAGGGTGACATTAAAAGAATAGTTATAGTGAAGAAAGAAGGTGAGAATCCTCCATGTTCACATCGCAAAAAGGAAGTACATGATTATGTTATGTGTTGGAAAGTTCATCCATAACTGAAGCCAGAGTAGTTACAAAATATGAAGGGTAAAAAGAAGACCACAACTACAGTCAAATAGGATCTTGGATCAAATTCAAGTGATGAAATCAAGATCATGTTCATGGATACAATATATATCTTCTATTGTTAGTTCTAGTTCAAGTACTCATTCTTAAAAATATGAAACTATGCATGATGAAAAGAAATGAAGTGAGTTATGTCATCTCGGATTTCAAGTTTTTGTGATCCTCATCTTTGTGTAAATCATTTTCCGGATTCATATCGCATTAGGTTTTTTGCTGTGATCAACATTTCGAACCAGCAATGGTGGTTCATCATCAGGATTAGAAGGATTTATGAAAGATTGGTCTATCATTTAGTTCAATAAATAGATGTTCGAGATGCAGAACTAACAATAATCTTGAGTAATAATTTAATTATTAAATTAAAGTTTACTTTTACATTTAAAATTCATTAATTAATTATTCAGTTTATTAATTAATTTTTTTAATTAAAATAAATTTAATTATAAAAATTCATTGATGTTTAATTAATTTAAAATTAAATTAAATTTTTCATTAAAGTTAATTAATTACAAGTTAAATTAAAATATTTTTAGAGGGGTATTTTAAAGCTTAACATTTATAAGTATAATTATTAAATTAAATTGTTTTAATAAATTTATAGTTTGACTTAAAATTCACTCAAATTAATTATAAATCTAATTATTCAATTAAAATTTATTATTAAATTAAAATTCATTAAAATAATTTTTTAATTTTTATTATTAATTATTAAATAAACTTTTATTATAGATTTAATTCATTAATTATTAATTATTAAAATTATAATTAATTTTTATTATTTATTTTAAAATTCATTAAAATTACTTATAAATATAATTATTAAATTAAAATTAATTATGAAATTAGTTGTTAAAGTTAAAACATTATATAAATTTTATTATTAATTAAAGTTTTATACTAGATAAAAATTCATTAAAATTAATTATGAATATAATTATTAAGTTAAAATTCCATTAAAATTAATTGTAAATATACTTATTAAATTAAAAAAAATTAGAGGGGGAATTATATAAATTTATATTAATTTGTCTTCAGATTTGTGATCGGATGAATCTTTCGACTTGAGTAATCTAGTTGTTGAAGTTGAAAAAATCTTTCGATGGTTATGTCAAGATCTTGTGACTATGGTAAGGCCCCCAAACAAAGTCAAATATAGTTTCTTTCATACAATCCTTCTCTTTACATGTTTTCACTTGATGTAAATCTCTTTTTGAAATATATTTGTTATTTCAGATGTAATCTTTCAAACTTTAAATATTTTACTTTTGATTGGATTCAAGAATATTCTTCAGTTCATTCATCTTCATGAAAATATCTTACATCAAATTCAGGTTTGGAATGTGTATCTCTCACAAATTCATGGAACTGTGAAGTCAAGCACCTCAAAGATCATCTTTGGTCAAAGGAATCATTCCTATCAAATTCATATATTATCAATCATCTTCTGATTTTTCTTGTGAATGTTATATTGCAAATCTTTCCCTTCATCACACCTAAAATCTTATTGAGTGATAATGAATGCATGAGTTATTGCACGAATCAAATTATTCTTTATTCACTATGTATTAACTGGTCGCATGTGTTTGTTGTGTTGGAATCCCTTTTTAAATTCATTCGATGAATACAATGCTTGTACAGTTTGTCACAAGTTACAGGAAAATGGTTTGTCACATTCAGCCTGCGAGGAAGTTGGTTTGATTGTTTAGAGAATTCACACACTGTTCAAATCGATTTATCTTTGTTAATTACAAACTAGGAATTTGATGCTTTAATCATCCCATATGATCATTATTATATCTCTGATGATTGTCATTCATCTTATCATTTTCCCACCAACACATCCAATGAAAGTTTTTTTACATTCTTTTATCTTTAAGGTTCAACATTTCACTATTAGGATATTTGTTGAGCAGTTAAGGCACTTCAAACTTCAATGATGGTTATGTCGGGTCCTCACTATCTTGGAATGCTTGTTGAACATGATCATATCCATTTTCTCTCACAAGATTCTTATCGTAAACCTGTGTCTCTAATTGAAAAGTCGTCTTTTCAAAGATTTTGGGGCTTTCAAGAGGATTATCATGAATTTTACAATTCAATCATTGATTGGTTGGAAAAATATTACCTAGCAAGCTCTATCACAAATAACAAGTTTTAATCTTTCATCGTGCTTGCTAAGGATTTTAGTATAGATGGAAACATGTCCACGAGAATCTTTTGAGGTTTTTTGAATGATGGTTCTCATCAAAAGGGTAAGAATGTGAATTGGTTAAAAGTAATAACTACGACATAGCTTTCTACTGACAAGAAATACCTTTGGTTCTTCGTGGAAGTTATACAAGCTCTTACCTTTTTCATTGCACATTGTTTTATATTTGTTTTAATCGATCTCATATTTGTGATTGCAGGTTGGGAACAATTACAATGGCTACATTGGAAATTACATTATATGTGACCCCGATATTCTAGCTGGTTAGGTTAAAAGTAGGTCTAGTTGCATTTTAGTTTACCTACACATTCATCCTGCATTCATTTCTTGTAGTTTGTCTTGTGTTTTCCAGCTTTGGTTTCACATCATGTTTTTCTTTAGTCACTTTTTGTCTTGTCTTCTAGTTTCTTTTCCTTGTTGTGTGTTTTCTTTCCTTTCATTTTGTGAGACCATACATGAATATTCCCTGTTGGCTCAAAAGGGAATGTGGAATAATATAAAAGGACTTTATGACACTGTAACATTTGCCTAACTCTATGTCCTTCTTCCTTGTCTTGGTTACATCTTTTGGTCGATGATGTTCTGATGGAAAATACGATCCTTGTGTTAAGAAATCCTTGTGTTGAACCATGACCTCCATGTATATTCTGGAAACCTCATGCCTACACTTGATTTCTTATGTTTCGGTGTTTTCAGGCTAATCCAATCAAGTAGAGAATGACAAAGGAAAAATCTAAATGAGCAAACCAAAATCAGAGGTCTTTATATCCTTCTCTAAAGGAACAACCTCTCCTTCTCTCAATAAGTCGGTATCCCTCTTCCGCCAATAAATAAATAAGTGCAAGTTCATAGTCCTCTTTAAATATATAAATAAAGGTGAAGAAGAGAAAGGCTTCCTACGCAAAGAGGTGAAGAAAGAAACTTCCTCTGGGTATTGTCCAGGCTCGCTAGAAATAGAGAAATGTTTGTGTTACTAAAGTGACTCCATCGGGGTATTGTCCAAGCCTACTGGCAGTAGAGAAACACCAAAGATGAAAAATTATACTCTGAAAATCTAAAGCTCGCAAACTTCCTTACCCTATCTTGATTCAAAAATTTGTGTGATCGTTGATATTATGTTTGTGTTTAACTAAGTAAAGGAATAAAGGGGACTATGTTTATGCATAAGGTAAGTGGGGAAGCCATGGTAATATGAACGATAAATCAATACTTCCTACAGAATTAGACCCTTCATGAAAGAATTGACCAAGGCAAAGAAGTTGGATTTCTACCAATGTGTTGCCAAGTGTTGCCGCTGCGACAAACACCCTCCAAAAATTTTCCTACACTTTAATTTTGGAGGCTACTACAAATCTTGTGATCAGTCATTCCACAGTCACTTCTTGGTTAGTTGATTCTTTTGAAATCACTTCTTGGATTGGAAGTGTCGAGGGTACTCTCTCACACATTCTCAATCCGCAACAAGTTCATGAGTGCATTCTTTTACACAATCTTGAACAAGCATAGCATGGTCCATCAAGACTATTCCTATGTGATTTCCAATCCATGTCAATTGTAAGTGTGCACTGACATTGACATTTTCTCACTTCTAGCTACATTTGTAATTCTATTTCAGTGAGTTTTGCAAGCTGTCACTTTCGCGCACCTTTGTTTTTGCGAGTGCCATTTTCATGCTTTTGGTTGTTTCTTGTGCTTGAATTCACTCTGATTAGTGTTTTTTTCATGTTATCTTCACTCTGACATGTGTTGCTTTTACTTTCGTTCACATATGGCAAGTGTCATTTTCACTTTAGCACTTGTCGTCTTCTGGCATGTTAAATGTCGCAAAATGTACATAAGCTTGTTTCGGTGGTTTCAAGAGGTTATCCTTGTGTAAACGAGTCGATCTTACCACGCAAATTGTCACTACACTCATTTATAAAGTTTAAAGCATTGTCACACAAGTGTCTTCACAGTCGTCGCAAAGTGTATCTTTAGTGTTGCATTTTTCGTAAGTTGCCATAAAGGTTGTCGCATTGAGGGAAGTATGTTATTAATGTGTTCCAAATGATCTATGGTGTGTCATCAAGCACTCTAAGTGTGTGATCATAGTCAATTCTTAGCCTCTTCCGGTCTTCCTGAACTGTGCATTGTGTAGTCCTAGCCCTCAATGATCTGGATCTTGGGGGGAGGCCCCCAAGATCTAAAAAATTGAAATACTAGAAGAAAAGAGGAGAACATATAGTAAACAAAACCATAAAGATTTTTTTTTTATTAAATCAGAGAATAATTGTAAAAACTACATTGTAGTGGACAATCTGTCCTTTTACAAAATGCAACTTGTTACTTATAGCCTTTTTTTATTACAATACCATAGGTAAATTCCATGGTTGGGTAAATACCATGGGTGAATTAATACTATGGGTGGATGTCACTTACAATAACATGGGTAAATTCCATGAGTGGACAAATACCATGGGAGAATGAATACTAAGGATAGATGCCACTTACAATACCATGGGAAAGTACCATGGGTGAATTAATACCATGGGTGGATGCCACTTATAATACCATAGGTAAATTCCATGGGTTGATGAATACCACAGATGAATGAATACCATGGGTGGATGCCATTTTCAGTTAAGAACCAATGGTCCCCATTGCATGAAATTCCCTCCTAAGAAGCCTTTGTTGAATATGAAGAGCCACTAAAGAGAAGGGTTTTGTGTGGTTAACCCATAACCATGATGAACGAAGATATGCGGAGATACCCTGTAATGCTTGTGATCAACTGTGATACTAATAGTTTGTGGCCTAGCAAATGGACTTCGATAAAGCATGGGTTTATGGATGACCCATAACCATGAAAAATGACGATTCGGGGATAGAGATACCTTATAATGCTTGCTACTAACTATGATACTAACAGTGTGCGACCTAGCAAATGGTCTTCGATGACAAGGATATTGTGTGGTTGACCCATAACCTTGGGATTGTGGGTGACTTGTAATAGTGATGCTTGTCAGCACTCTTGGTAAAAGCATGGTGACTTCTCTAGTAGATTCTCCTATCTAATGAGATGTTTTAAAGGCTTCTTTCACATTATAGACCTCTTGCTACAACTTTTTTGATAACTTCTGCTATAGGTGATGAAATCAAATTCCATCAAAGACCCATTTGAGGTATTGAAAATATATTTCCATTAATATAAGACACTTGAAGTTTGATGACTTGTGGAGTGAGAAAATAATTCCATAAACTCTTTGTACGGCCATGCAAGGTTCCATACATGTGTAACTTCAATTTCTCATATATCTCAAGCTAAGAAATGAAAGAAAATTCCGTAAAAAAACCATTTGAGCTAACATAAAATACTTTCAAATGAGTTATTTTTTACATTATAGAATTCTTTGTGGAGGTCATAGAACTTGCATGAAGTTTGATAATATTGTTGCAAAACTTTGAAACTAAAGTATGCTTCAAACCCTCATTCCCATGGAGCCGTAATCTGAATCTGATAACACTGATCTAGATCCTGGAGGGAGGCCCCCAATATCTAAAAAGATGAAATTCTAGAAGAAAAGAGGAGAAAACATAATAAAAAGAACCATAAAGAAACACTTTTTATTAAATTAGAGAATAACTATAAAAACCACGTTGTGATTGACAATCTATCATTTTACAAAATGCGACTTGTTACTTATAGCCTTTTTTTGTTAGAATACCACAAGTAAATTCTATGGGTGGGTAAATACCATGGGTGAATGAATACCATGGGTGGATGTCACATACAATAACATGGGTAAATTCCATGAGTGGAAAAATACCATGGGAGGATGAATACCAAGCATGGATGCCACTTACAATACCATGGGAAAATACCATGGGTGAATGAATACCATGGGTGCATGTCACTTACAATACCATGGGTGGATGAATACCATGGGTGGATTCCACTTACAATACCATGGGTAGATTCCATGGGTGGATGAATACCATAGGTGGATGTCATTTTCCATTTGGATCACTCAAGATGCAAATCTGCCTCTTGACATTACATAATGCATAGTTTATGCCTTCTAGGACTACACACTATGTAGTTTCAGTGCTTAATCCCGAGACTTGGCCTCCAAAATTGTGCAATTCATCCCTCCATCCAGGCCCCAACTACGCATTGTGTAGTCTCTGAGCTCAAGCTCAAACCCTGAGCTCTTAAACTATGCAACTACACAATCACCAAGTCCTCTCTATCTCTCAGAACTGCGCAGTTGATAGAATTAGTGAAAAACCTTGCAACCTAACTCACGGAGCCTCAAAACTACACAATCTTCCTGCATAGTCCAACCTAAACTATGCATTGTGCAATCTCAAGGTTCAAGTGCTAGGTCCCTATACTACTATTGTAACCCATTATTGTATCGATGTGCCCATGTAGTCCCCATATTGTTATTATTGTGCCCCATAGAAGCCCACTATTGTTATTATTGTGCCCTTACATTATTATTGTTATGTC
>APFE031426066.1:70867-125889 GCA_000404065.3 Pinus taeda | reverse complement strand
GGCAATATTGTTTGAATTGGGATATTCTACAACTTTTGAATGAGTGGCCACACTTCTTTGTCCTTCTTCCATTCATCCCTTGCTTTGTTTATCCAATCTGGTTGGATAATAGAAATAGCAAAAAACAATGCTTGAAGGAGAGGGGCATGTTAGGTCCCTATACTACTAGTGTAACCCCTTACTATTATTAGTACAACCCCCTTATTATATTGTTGTGCCCATGTAGTCCCCATATTGTTATTATTGTGCCCCATAGAAGCCCACTATTGTTATTATTGTGCCCTTACATTATTATTGTTATGTCAGCTCTCATTATATTATGACCCCTTAGACTCCATTATATAGAAAGGAGGTCTTGCCATTTGTATCATCCAAAAATTGTTCATTTCTGTAATGTAAAGGAGTTTCCCCCTCGAAGAGGCTTATTTCTAAGGCGTTCATCTATCTTTTCTATCTTTTTATGATCTGGTTTCATAACATCAAGCCTCATCCCTGAGCTCTTTAATTACACAATTATGCAATCACTTGGGCTCCTCGGTCTTCCATAACTGTGCAATGGAAAAAATCAGTGTTAAAGCCCTTATTCTAGCTTCGTGAGCTCCCCAACTGCACAATACTTTTCTCAGTCCAAGCCTGAACTGCTCATTTCGCAGTCTCAAGGTTCAAGCATGACCCTTGACTGCCTAATCTATGAAATTTCATAGTCACTGAGCCTCTCCCTCAACCTGCTACCCAATTATGGATTAGTTAGTGGATTATCATGCAACATATTAGACTAGGTGTTTATCGGATCGTTGTCGTCTTATCATGAATAGATTGCAGATGCAATAACTCTATCATGTAATGGAAATATGACGAAGAAGGATATGGAGAAGGAGGACATCCTAGAAGACACCTATGGATCTGAAGAGATAATATGATCATCACACAAGAAGATGAAGGAACCCTAGATCACAATAGAATATAAAATATTAGGACCACGTGAAGACTGTTGATTTTTTAGTAGCTTGGGAGGTACTCCAAGCCCTAGGGTTCAAGGTTTGGAGGTTGGAGAACCACAAGAGTCATTTGTGGGCTTGTAACCCAAGGGTGGGGTTTTTCACCCATCTATATTTGGTCCAAAACTATGGATCATTTTGGACATGTGATGGATGGAGATGATAGAGGATGGCGAGGGGAATCCAATGCTTCAATAATCGTCAAAATCCGAGTTGTCTTTAGTGAGTTATGAATTTTTTAAGTTGAGGAGTGGGCATGGAAAACAAGTGTTAAGGTTAGCCTAGTGTTATAATGGTCTAATGACAGGTTGTCAAGCTAATGTGGGCATCTTAAAGGAGCCCTCCCTTAGTGTTAAAAAGGAGGTGAGGTGAACTCATTTGATAACAGCTTCCGAATTTCGACTTGATTTGAATCCCGCCGTCCAGGTATTATGATCTAAGACCGTTCACGTATATGAATCCCTCAAACGGGGCTTATTGCTATTGATGCTATTGATTCCTAATAGGAGTGGTCAGCGAGAATTTAATTATTGGGACAGACAGACCGCAAACTAGCAAGTAAGCTACAATACTGTTCTTAAGTCAAGAAGAGTCCAAAATGTAATCTGTGTCTATTGTATGCAGATTGTCAAAGAGCTTTTTCCGTGGGACTCAGTAGTTAATAACATTCGCGAACGATGGCGCATGGCATATACCATTGTGGTACGGAAAACTAGCGAAAATTCTCCCGCTAACCTACAATATCTCGCCACCCTATACAGGAGCAAACTTTGGCTTGAAACTTCATGTTAAAAAAACAACACACATCAATCCATTATGATGATCTCTCCAAAATATTAAAAGTGCAACACAAAAAGCATTAAAGGAACTCGTTGAAGAGAAGAATAGCTATGTTTGGCCATAGGTGAAGAAGGGAGATCAATGAAGGAGAAGAGGACCTGTTAGGGCATCTTTCAAGATTGTTGGTGACCAAATTTGTTGTGCAAGAGGGTTGAGGAAGAGGGGTTGAGTTATGGGTCTGTTATTGAGGGTGTTTATGGGTGGACAAACCTTGGGAGAGGTAGTTGTAGCCCTTAGGAGTCTATTGTGGGTAGGTCATAAGCCTTATCATCGTAGAACAAGGGTACACAAGAATGTTTGGAGGCTAGTTTGTGCTCAAAACAGTAGCAAAGTAGTAGAGGGGTCTTACAAGGGAGGACCATAGCTAGAAAAGGCATTGTGAGGGGGAAGAGAGGGGCTAATGTGGAGCTACAACTAGCCCTAACCAGATCACAGAAATGACAACAAATTAACATGAGACTAGAGGTATTTTTTAACCTTTTTCTAGTTCAAGAATTGACCAGTTTGGATCATATTTATTAGCAGGTTGTGGGAGCCAATTGTTGAGGTTGACTTGGGTGGTTGGAAACCTCAACTAGGAGTAGATATTACAATGAATGGATTGGGTATATTGGACAGATGGAGGGAAGCATGTTGGTTGCCCAAAGTAGCCCTTGACATCCTAAGGGGAGTGTGAAAGCTAAATGATGGGTGAAGTTGATGAGCCTAATATGCAGTGTATTGATGGACTAGTGGACTGCTAGATTGGAAGATTGGAGCTCAGTGATTCACCAGCCTAACAAAGTAGATTGGATGAACCCGTGTTCATTGTAGAAGAAGTGTTTTGCAGCAGTGATAGGAGGTAGACCTCCTAGAGACTCTATGTGTTGTCTCTTGATGGACTAAGGGTCAGCTAGAGAGCAAAACAGGAGCAAAGGATTGGCAAGACGAGATACGGCATATAGACTACAGGGAGGTTGTCAGTGTATCTTGTTTTTGTGTAGTTGTGGATAATTAACGATCATTATCCCTTGTATGAGAAGCCATAGGTTGTTGTATTATTCAGTGGGTTTAATATAACAAAGATTGGGTTGTTGTACATATTTGTACAATATTTTGTAAAAATTTATCTATACTTGTGCATGTGTGACTTATTTCTTTATATTGTTCCATTGTACAAAGTAGTTTTGTTGAGATTCTAAGATTCTATCCAAGACCCAATATCACAAAAATTCAACATGGTATCAGAGCATGTTTGAACTACTTTGGAAGACAGTGAATCATCAGAGTGCACAACAAAGTATAGCTTAAGAGGGAGTTGGTCACATTGTGGGTGAAGGGCTCACTAAAATGTCTAAGTTGTAGGTTGGTCTTCCGTATGAGGATAGGTTGGATGGGTTGTCAAACTATAGTCCATGGAAGGAAAGGATCAAGTTGATCTTGCAGGTCAACAGGATCTGAGAGTTCACCGAGAAAGCCATCAAGAATCCAACTGAACCAAAGGAGTTGGAAGTGTATAAGGATTTGGATGCGAGGGTGAGATTGATCATCATTGATGGTGTGAAGGGTCCCCTAATACCTCATTTTTCTAGGAATAACATTGCACATGAGATGCGGATGGCTCTTCAGAATTTGTTCCAAAATAAGAACGAGAACCAAGTACTAGTATTGGAGGATAAGTTGTAGTCCACCAAGATGATATAGGGTGAATGAGTGACTTCATATCTTACACGATTGTCTTAGGTCAAAGATGATCTTTCTTTCGTCAGTGTGAATATTTCATAGAGTGATATGGTGAGGATCGCCTTGAACGTGTTCACAAAGGAATGGAAGCCCTTCATCAAAGGGATCATTGCCAGAGAGAATTTTCCAGACTAGAAAAGGTTGTGGGAAGACTTCATTTAGGAAAATTTGTGAGACGAGGATCTTCATCCAAAGAAGAGGGCTTTAGATGAGGACATGGCACTTGTAGCACAAATGAAGGGTAAGAAAAAGAAGGGCCTGAGTAAAGTCAAGTGTTTCAATTGTGGCGAGACTTGTCCTTTGTCATCGATATGTCCGATGAAGAAGAAGGAAGATGACGAGAAGAAGAAAGGGAAGTAGGTCGCTGATGTTTCCACTTTTGTTGAGATATATGCTCTCACTAGAAGATTGGAGGAGGGGGAATTTTGTATGATCTCTCATTTCCCACAGGGTACTATCAATGAGGATGGATGGTACGTGGATAGTGATGTGTCGAAACATATGACAAGGTCACAGGAGGTTTTCGAGACTCTACGTGAATGGGACTCAAATTTGCACATGGTGTTGGGTGACAAGAGTCAGAAGGAGATCTGATTATCGAGAGTTGTCCCATTTAGGATAGAGATAGGATGGGTGATGTGGGTACATGATGTATTGTTTGTACCAAGAATTAGATATAGTGTGATATCTGTCTCGATGATTAAGAAGAAGGGGCTTGACGTCTTATTCCAAGATGGGAAGGAAAGACTAAGACCCTGAGGCTCTAGCTCCATAGGTATTGTGCTTAGAGTTAGAGAGCATGGTCTATACAGGCTACCGGGCAAGCCTATGGGTCATGGGAAGAAGAAGCAGATGAACCAAATGCAGGGTCCAGAGAAGAAGATGTAGGTGCAAGCTTCAGAGGGGTAGGTACTGGTTCTAGAAAAGAAGGCCCATGTTCTGGAGGCTCAGGGAGAGTCAAGTTCTAGAGGGAGTTTGTAGATTCATAGGGAGACCTTCTAGCCCGACAATAGTGTGTGGTCAGTAGTGAGCACGGGGGATTCACTTAGTGAACCTCTGACACATCGCGTGCATTCGTCGCATATTAAAAATTACCCTTCATTTGACTACATATTGGAAAATCCCTCTAACAATCACATTATTTAACCCCCTACCAATATAAACCCAGTACGGCTTCCCAATTTAAAAAACCCCTACTGTCACTAGATATTGTAGGTCTCCATTTTTTCATTAACATTTTTTATACCCCTTTAAGTTTTTTCATTAACTTTAAGGTCCATTTTTATATTTTCCAATATAAAAACCCTTTACCCCCTATATATCCCCCAATATATTATGTCATTTGTTCCTCAATATATATCCCACAATATGAACACACGTGGTATGATATTGCTCCCCCAATGAAGCCCCCATGGTAGGGAGCAAGGGTGCTCCTATAGCTACCAATAAGGAATCATGGAGTGAATGGAATAAATTTCATAAGAACAAGAAGAAGAGGGATGCTTCTAGTGACAGTGGCACTTTTGAGAGAGGCGAAGTTCACACTATAGGGGATTTTATAGTTGTGAGTGCCAAGAGTTGGGCGAGTGTCGCGAGTAGTGATGATGATGATGAGTTACTTCCTATTCTTCAAATCACCTCCCTCGCTAAGAGGGAGTGTTGATTTTTGAGTAGATTAGGAGGTACTCCAAACCCTAGGGTTCATAGTTTGGAGGTCGGATCACCACAAGAGTCAGTTTTGGGCATGGAACCCAAGGGTAGGGTTTTTCACCCATCGATGTTTGGGCCAAAACCATGGATCATTTTGGACATGTGATGGATGGAGATGATAGAGGATGGTGAGGAGAATCTAATGCTTTGAGAAACGTCAAAATCTGAGTTATCATTAGTGAGTTATGAATTTTTTAGTTAAGGAGTGGGCATGGACAACAAGTGTTAAGGTCAGCCTAGTCTTATAATGGCCTAATGACTAGTTTTCAAGCTAATGTGTACATCTTAAAGGAGCCCTACTTTAGTGTATAAAAAGGAGGTGAGGTGAATTCATTTGAGAATATCCAAAGTGAAACACAAAAAGAATTAAAGGAACTTGTTGAAGAGAGCAATAACTTTGTTTGGCCACAGAAAAAGAAGGGAGATCAGTGAAGGAGAAGAGGGCATGTTAGGGGATTTTTCAAGACTGATGGTGACTGAGTCTGTTGTGCAGGAGGATCAAGGAAGAGGAGTAGAGTTATGGGCATGTTATTGAGGGTGTTTATGGGTGGAAAAACCTTGGGAGAGGTAGTTGTAGCCCTTTGGATTCTATTGTGGGTAGTTTGCAGGCCTTATCATCCCAGGACAGGGGTATGCAAAATTATTTGGAGGCTAGTTTATGCCCAAAATAGCAGCAAAGGAGCATAGGAGCCTTGCAAGGCATGATCACATCTGGAAAAGGCACTATGAGGTGGAAGAGAGGGGTTAATGTGGAGCTACTACTAGCCCTAACCAGATCATATAAATGACAACAAATTAACACCAGATGAGAGGTATGTTTTAGCCTTGTGTTGGGTCAATAGTTGAACAGTTTGGATCGGATTTATTAGCAGCCTATGGGAGCCAATGTTGAGGTTGACTTGGGTGGCTGGAAACCTCAAATAGGAGAAGATATTACAATGAATGAATTGGGTTCCATTGGACTGGTGGAGGGAAACATGTTGGCAGACCAAAGTAGCCCTTGACAAGTTGTCCTAAAGGGAGTGTGATAGCTAAAGTTTGGGTGAATTTGATGAACCTAATGTGTAGTACATTGAAGGACTAGTGCATTGCTAGATTGGAAGATTGGAGTTTAGTGATTCTCCATCCTAGAATAGAATATTGGATCAACCCATGTTCATTGTAGCAGAAGTGACTTGCAGCAATGATAGGAGGGATCCCTTCTAGAGACTCTATTTGTTGTCTCTTGATGGACTAAGGAGCAGCTAGAGAGCACAACGAGAACGAAGGACCGACGAGATGAGATACGACATAGAGATTACAACGATATTGTTAGTGTATCTTGTATTCTTGTATTTATGGATAATTGAGGGTCATTATCCCTTGTATGGGAAGCCCTAAACTATTGTATTATTTACTTGGTTTAATATAACAAAGATTAGGTTGTTGTACATATTTGTACAATATTTTGAAAAAATTTGTCTATACTTATGCATGTGTGATTTACTCTTTATATTGTTCTGTTGTGCAAAGTAACTTTGTTGAGATTATTGTTTGGTAGAGTCATAGATTCTAAGATTCTATCCTAGACCCAAGATCATGGAAATTCAACAAAGACTCCTTCTTATTCACAACCCTTTGGAGGGTGGATATGAAGAACAAAGCATACCTCTCATGAATATGAAGCATTTCACATCTATTGTTGAAGACAAAGGAGAAGCAAGAATGGCCTGACATTTCCATGTCATAAATAATTCCTTGTCAGTAGTGTCATGCCATGTCATGTCATGAGTCGTCATATTTCAAAATCATTGTTGTGGATTATGTAATTTCTTCTTCGAAAATGTATTGTAAACTGGAAGTCCAAAGGACATGTATAAAATATGAATAGTCATGTAAAGTTGAAAATTCATATAAAGTCAAATAGTCATGAGGGTATTCAAAGAGTCACAAGGGAGGTGAAGCATCACCCCATTGGTTATATATACACCCTCATTGTATGAGCAAAGGACTTTTCCACCTAGCTCCTCCCGCATAGCATTAGAGAGACAAACTAGTTATTTTGAGGAGAAATGAGTGGCTCGAATGCTCCATTATTGGAGCTAGTGGTGTTCATTGTATACATGTGTCTTGGAAATTTTACTTAATATCAGAAGCCTTATGGCCAACACATTCTTCTTGCATGGATTATGAATATTTGTAAGACTATTCTATGAATGTTCATAATTCATGTTTACTTTCATAAGTGCTAAAGTAGTTGAATTATTTCGATTATTTTGGTACTTATAATATTGAGAATGTGTTATAATGGTAATTATCATTCTCACATCCTCATGGATTGTTTCGCTAGATGTTGGACATATATTTATTTTTGTAATGGTTGCAATGACCGCCGCATCTTTCTGGACCATTCCGTTGGATGTTGAACATATTCTTCTTGTTTATGTGTGCCTCTAATAGGTTGGTACTATTACCTCTCTCTTATAGGATCACTTCTCTTGCCCCTCCACAATAAAATAAATTTGACACACATACGACCGAGCACTCACAAGGCACACCCCCTTGCTTTTTGAAGGATCATTTTCACTCCTCTCTCTTGCTGACAGTTAGAGCCAAGGAAAATCTGTAAGATTATATGGAAATCGGTTCAATGCCCCAGATGGGGCTCCTATTCCAAACGATGTGAGGTCTAATTTGGACTTCACAGCAGGGATACCCTGGTTGATTGATTTCTATCATCGTGAACAGTAATTTCTTCCACTTAAAGAGATACTCTGAAATTGATTATTTTGTCGCTGACGAGTTCTTGTTTTTGTGACTGCTTCAGGCTCCAATATGATTTTTCCTTCTTCATCAAGTTCTAGAAATATTGTTTGAATTGGGAGCTTGTCACTGATAACCTTCTTTAATCATGAAACATGGAAAACTAGGTGCACTTGGGAAGATGTAAGCAACTTGAATTTGTATGCCATAGTACCAATCTTTTGCAACACCTTGTAAGGACCATAGCACTTGGGTGATAGTTTATTATCCTTCTTAGCCTACTTGAGGGACATTTTTTTGTATGGTTGTCGCCATAAAATTACCCAATCTCCTACATAAAAATTATTTCACTGCAATGTTGAGCATCCTATTATTGCATTCAATTCTGCACCAGAGTGAGGTTATCCTTTAAGAGTTGCAAAACTTGTTGTTGGTGCTTGATGTGATATTCCACTGCTTGAACCTTAGAACTTTCCCTTAAATATGATGTGATGGATGGTGGATGATATCCATAAATTTCCATAAATGGGGTCATTTTTGCTACAGTATGGAAGGAAGTGTTATACGACCATTCATCCAAAGGTAACAACTTGACCCATTGTGTTTGTTTGTCAGATACAAAGCAACAAATATATCCTTACAAACAGTTGTTCATTATATCAGTTTGCCCATCATATTGAGGATGATAAGATGAGCTATGAGTTAATTGAGTACCCAAACAAGAAAATAATTTTGTCCAAAAATTTCTAGTTAAAATGGGATCTCTCTCACTTACAATAATTTTTGGGTTTCCATGTACCTTTTGAATTGTTTCCATAAATGCAGTAGCAATTGTACTAGCTTTAAATGGATGATATAATGCACAAAATTGCGCATACTTGGTAAGTCTGTCAACTACCACCATGATGACACTCTTTCCTTCAGACTTGGGTAAACCTATCATAAAATCGATTGAGACCTCCTCCCAACATTGACTTGGAATGACTAAAGGTTGTAAAGACCTGGGGTCTTAATTGTCTCAACTTTATTTTGTTGGAAAACCAAACATTCAGCCACAAAATTTTGAATATCATATTTAAGGTCATCCCAAAATAATTCCTTCTTGACCCTGTGGTAAGTTTTTAAAAATCGTGAGTGCCCTCCTAAGGGGGATATGTGCAATTCTAAAAGAATATTTTGTTTGAGTTGGGAATTCTTACAGAGATATAAGCAATCTTTGTACCATAATGAATCATTTTTCCTGATAAATATATCAGATGTATTGATATCTTACTGCAAATTTTACATGAGTGTCCACACCTCTTCATCATTCTTCCATTCATCCTTTGCTTCAGTTATCCAATTAGGTTGGATAATAGAAATGGCATAGAGTAATGCTTCCACATCCTCATCCTTTCTTGAGAGTGCATCTACAACAACATTTTTCTTCCCTTTTTTGTAGATGATTTCAAAGTCATAACCCAAAAAGTATTTAAGGCTATCGTGATCTTTTTTTACCTTGAAGTGTCTTCCCATTAGGTAAGGTCGCCATTTCTTTAGCGCATGTGGTATTGCCAAAAATTCCCTCATAAATAAACTTTTGTAAATACTTTCCCTTGATTAGACTACTTTCAAAAGAAATGGGTCTTCCTCCTTGCATTAAAACAACACCAATTCCATTTTCTGAGGCATCACATTCCACAATAAAGGTTTTTGTGAAATCTAGTGTAGCTAAGACCCGTGCTTGGCACATTGCCTCTTTAAGATTTTCAAAGGCCTTAGCATCTTCTGGAGTCCAATAAAATTCTTCTTTATTTATTAGTTTTGTTAGAGGCATTGTTATTTTCCCATAATTCTTAATGAACTTGCGATATTACCTTGTCAACCCAAGAAATCCTCGAACATGTTTTAGGGTTGTGGGGATTTTCCATTCCTTAATGGATTTAATTTTGTTAGGGTCTACCTTAACAATCTCATGAGATACAATATGACCCAAATATTCCACCTCTCGTACTCTAAAGAAGCATTTCTAGGTTTTTGCATATAAGTGTTTCTCCTCAAATAGTTTGAGTACCCTATCAACATGTTGAACATGATCCTTCTAGGACTTGTTATAGATTAGTATATCATCAAAAAATACTAACACAAATTTTCAAAAGAAGGGTTTGAAAATGGAATTTTCCAAACCTTGAAATGTGGAAGGTGCATTAGTAAGGCCAAAAGGCATGATAAAAAATTCATAATTACCTTCATGAGTTCTGAATGTTCCTTTCAGAATGTCTTCAGTCTTCCTTCTAGTTTGATGATATCTTGAACGAAGATCCAACTTGGTGAAGTAAATTATTGCAAGTAATTCATCCAAAAATTCATCAATGGCAGGAATGGGATGTTTATCTTTAATAGTGAGCTTGTTGAGCTCCCTATAATTCGGACACGTGCCATGATCCATCCTTCTTGTGCACCAATACTACTAGAGCAGAGAAAGAACTTTGACTAGGTTGAATTATACCGGCCTCTAACATTTCTGCAACCATACGTTCAATTTCACTATTTTGGGCATAGGGATATATGTAAGGCCTGGTGTTTGGAGGAACACTTCCTAGAAGTCTCAAATACTTTGGAATGATTGTCCAAGACTTTTTGGAGCTCTAGAGAAATAGATAATTTTGATGTTTAAACCTCTAGGGTTGTGAAATTATGCCCCATTGATCTTTCTTCAAAAGATTTTTCATGTCATTAGATATAATTATCTTCTTTATATTCCCTGTGTTACACCTCAATTCAATTTCCTTTCATTTCCAAATAAATTCATGAAAAATCTATCGAAAATTAAAAGCTATCATCCCCAAAGATTGTAATCATTGAACTCCTAGCACAATATCAGCAAAACCCATTGGAATGGAAAGCATTGAACTATTAAATACATATTCCTCCATGGTTAGCTTGATATTATGACACTTTCTAGGGAAATTTATAGTTCCTCCATTTTCAACCATCAATTTACACTCTAGTGTTGGATATAGAAAGAAGTTAAATTCCTTCGCTATCTTACAATGAACAAAATTATGGGTACAACCAGAATCAATCATCATTATTACCTTTTTCTTCTTGATATATATGTCTATCTTGAGAGTTTTAGGAGTGGTAATTCCTTCCAATGCATTACAAGATATGGTCAGATTCATTTCGTCTTTCTCTGGGGTTGGGCCCTAGTGTATATCTTCTTATTTTGATGTTTCTTGTTCATTTTCTTCCTCCTCTTCACAATCTATGTAAAATAATTTATTCTCGGAAAACTTATGACCTTTAGTGTATGTTCTATCATAATTATAACAAAGTCCTTTTTTCTCTTTTTTCCTCCAATTGTTGTGGTTTCAACCTTGTAGGTTGTAGAAGGCTACAAGAAACAACACTTCCCTCTTTATAGTTCTGAGTGGTAGACTTCCTTGTTGCCATAATTTTTCTTTCAATTTTTCTTGTCACCTTGAATGCCTTCTCCAATGAATTAGGTTCCCAAAGGCGGAACTCATGTTGGTTGTTATCCTTTAAATTCCCTATAAATACATCAATACTATGCTCCTCTGGAATATCGTTTACCTTGATATTCAATCTTTGAAAGTCCTCAATGTTCTATGCCATTGAACCCTTTTGCTTGAGATTTATCAGTTGGATAAAGAAGGTATTACTCTTTGTATCCTTATAATGTGCTACTGATTCTTCGCAAAAATTTTCCTAGTGACAATTGATTTACAAAAACAAAGTGATCGATACCACATAAATTGATTTTCTTCAAAATATAAATATCAAATGCATACCTTTTCTGTGTTTGAAAAATTATTTAGATCAAATAATAGCTCCATATATAGTATCCATGTTACCGGGTCCTTGCCATCAAACTTCTGTTGGAAATACTGAGAGGGGGGGTGAATCAGTATTCCTTAGCAATTAGTACTCTTAAATATTTTCAGAGCAATAGTTAATCTTCAATTATTATTGATGTTTATGCAATAATAACAATAAATAAAAGAACACATTAGACACAATAAATTTGGGTGGAAAACCCCCTTCGAGTCAAAAACCACTGAACTTTTTTCTAATAAATTCTTTAATCTTCAGCCCCAATTGAAATGAAAGAAACAACTTCCTAGAATTCTAGAAAATCATTCTTCTCCAGCTTCCACTGGAAGGATGCCCCAATGCCCTGGTTTCTTTAGTAGTAAACTTAATGGATGCCCCAACATCCTAGACCAACCTACGACCCTGAAGTGTTCACAAGCTCCAACCTATAGGTGACTTCATTCATTAGCCTAGCACCTCCCTGCCACCTTATAATGACTGAAATGAGACAAGAGTGTGGTTTCTCGTACCAGGGAAAACAATCCATGATACAATATGATTTACAATTATTTTGACTGAACACCCAATCACACTATGACCTGCAACCCAACCATGACATCATCCAAACAAAGACTCCTATACCTCCCAATAATGCCTTTTCGACTCTAGGTAGATTGACTCTTTTACAATAATTACTCTTCCAATGATGACACTTTTACAAATGACTCTTTTACACCTTTACAATGCTGACTCTTGGCCTTGACACTTCTTCACAATATACGGATGGTTGTCATGTCTTCAAAGGATGTCCCACTGCAATACTTCCTTTGATTTGATACTTCTGCTCTTCAATTCTTGCTTGAAGTTGTACTTGAATCTTCTTCTACCTGCCTACAAAATTTTCCCTGCAAAACCAATACCAAAACAAAATAAAATACTCTTCAACTTACCTCTGCCTACAAAACACATGTAAGTGCATAATAATGAATAAATACAAATTAAAATTACAATGTGTACCTAAAGTGTGCTTGTTGCTTTTGTTGT
This sequence comes from Pinus taeda, assembly GCA_000404065.3. Classification (NCBI taxonomy): domain Eukaryota; kingdom Viridiplantae; phylum Streptophyta; class Pinopsida; order Pinales; family Pinaceae; genus Pinus; species Pinus taeda. The sequence continues at coordinate 113,017 of APFE031426066.1, read as the reverse complement.
TGACTTGTTGCAGCAGTAGACAAAGACTCCCACTCTTGATATAGGAATAGACTATATGCAAGACTATATAAAAAATTGACAGCATCATATAGATTTAGCAGACTTGGTGTAGCATCAAGAATATGTAGCATCAAATGTGTAGTATCAAGAATAGGACATTCGAAATATGGTATCAAAACTAGCTGTGACATATAAAGACATAAAGACATAACTGAGACCCTATGTGTACTTACCTAATCCTGCAAAAACATATGTCAAAGATGATACTCATATTTCAAATGTAAACACTATACATACCTTGTTATATGAGACTTACCCTTGACTATTGATGTGTGGTCCTTACAGCAGTGATCCTTGAATGCATGTTTTTTCTTGCCTTCTAGGAGCTTGATATTGAATCTGTTGTATCAATGTAATTTCAGATCTCCGGGATCTGAAATTTCATCTTGTGGTATCCCTCTTACGCCTCTTTCCAACCCCATAGGTCTGATCAATATTGGATTCTTCAAGAAATATTTATGCCCAATCTCCCATGATGACCTAATTATAGACTAGTCCAGTAGAGTGAACTTGTACAAAGTACCACGTGTCACTGTTGCAACCTTCAGCCCTTCAAACGCTACTCAACAAACTACAGCCCATTCTTTTTCTGTGAATATTTATGAAATATGAATCCAATGTTCAGAGAGAAATTTTTTACGATTTTCCCAACGTCACCTGTTTGACATGGAATTCGGGAGCTTGCAAAACGATAACTTCCACAGATCATATCTCCGAAAATGTCGGGAAACAAGATTTGGAATTCAGTCACAAGGTTCATCAAGATTTTGGCTCACATGGGTTTTTATTTTATCTTTTGAAGCTTCATAGAAAAACCGTTATAGTGAAAATTCCACGATGACCTGTTTGAAGCCATAAAATCCCTACTAGAGGAGGATATGAGGGTCATTATTTATATGAATGTCTTGAGTTGAGAGGGTCCTCAACAAGTAAATGTTGGAGAGATTTTAGGAGATTTTTTTTATTATTAATTATTTACTATTCAATTACCACAAGTAATTACAAGTGAAATGCCGCAACCCCATACGATTTTAGCCCACTGACTGGGGTTACTAACTTCAAACATGAATATCTCTCAAACCATGAAAATTACTTGGCATTCCATATATCAACGGAAATGACGAGTAGAATCCATATAGAAGATACTTTACTTGGAATAGAGTAAGTTGTCAATTCAAAATGCCCATGAAATATCGGGGGTAGCCCCTGGTGTTGCTTGGGTTGACATCAATGACAACCACTGATCAACAATCTCCCCTTTGGCATTGATGGCAACACAAGTAATCTGCCTTGCAATTATGACACCTCTTCCTACTACCTTCTCTCCCCCTTTGTCAGCAATGGTGTTAGGTTCCTATACCAATAGGAGTCATAATTTTGAATGACTAAGGTTAAGCTTGTAATATTGTACATACTGTTGCTTTCTACAAATGTTTTCCATATTATAAATAAATAAAAAATGTAAAGAGGGTATGTCCTAAAAAAAATGAAAGTATATGAACCCCAAAAACAAAAAGACCATGAAAGTGTGCAAGTCCAAATGCCACTACTATTTACTTTTATGCATAATAATGATTGTGTGCAACTTGTTATTCATGCCACAATCCATGGTAATCAAATAGTTTAATCTTGGTTATTCCATGATTTGAATTTCATGTTTTCTAGATTAGAGAACAAAATCTGACCAAACAGTTTAATCTTGGCAGATCATAGTTAGGTAGAGAAAATAAAAGGAAATCATAAGCTTAATCTGAGCCCTTGGATGATATAAGGTTAGAATTAGATAGTTTACTTTGTAAAGAAAAGAAAAAGATTGATAAGGGTTTGCTAACCTAAATGCACCCTAATAAAGTGAAGAAAAAATGGTAGGATGAGTAAGTGGGTAAGTAGTAGAAAGGTTGCAGAAATATCATGTGATTACATAAAAGCACTTATGTCATTGTTTTAAATGAATCTTTCCAATATGCATAAGTAGAGGACAAAGCAAAGGAAATGGTTCACAATGTGATTTATTTAACATCCCCTCATTCATTTTAACACCTATGACACTCACTAACTTCCCTTTCACAATAAAAATATTAATACCTATAGTTCTTTAAGTCAAAGAGGCCCATAGAATTTCTCTGACCTCTAGTGGGACCAGACCCTCAACTTGATGACTTAAGGAGGAAAGATGTTAAATTCCCTTATAAATCATTCATCCCCATCACAAAACCCCTTTTCCTAAGGTTAAGTTCTCTTGCCTAGGAAAACCCCTTTATAAACACGTTTTATGTGCAAAACCCATCAAATACATTTATCCTAAGTACTAAGTATGTGGGAAGCACACAACATTTCATATACTTAAGTGCAATACCCCTTCTGCTCATTTCACTGCATATTAAATTTTTTAACTTTATTATTTAAATTTCCAAAAAACCCATTATCCCGTATATATTTAACTTCTTTATATAAATTAACCCCACCCCTTAGTTTATTTATAAACTATATTACTACCCCATATCCCACAAATATATTGAATCCTGCCCGCAGTCCTTAATCCCATATTAAAGCATCCCCAATGAGATTAAGCTCCAAGTTAATCTCATACGTTGATGATTAGACCCATCGGCCCCCGAATTTTTTTTTGTATAAATCGTCGCGCGGTTTCACCTCCTGATCACCATATGATCTCCCTCCCCCTCTTCCAATGGCTCGCATCCATATCAGGCCAACCCGATGTCCTCCCTTTACCCGCTCGATAAGGTGGTTTTCCTCCCAACCCCTGATGCTACGTGTCAAACAATGAATGGGATCAGGCGACCCCTCCTGAATACCACTCGCACCACAAAATCGGTGCAACAAACCTCCCAAACCACTTCCCCCTTTCAACCAAAAATTTTCAATGTTCATCAATCAATGAACCCACCAAAAATTAACCGTTTTTGCTATAAAATCCCATTTACCCCTCTTTTCACTCTTTTCGCGCAATTACCATTGACAAATCAGAAAAGCCATTGCGACTCCTGCAACCAACTAATTCGCTCACAGACCTTCGCCATTGCTCCATAGACACTGCAGATAGCCCAGCTCATTCATTAGTCTGTACCATAATTACACGAACCTCTGTAGCCTCCATCAACTACCAGTAACAATCAATTTCGCCCAATTCCAAAATAATTATGAATGTAAAATTACCTGATGTAGAATGGTGGGAGAGAATCACTGATTTACTGTGATAAATTTATACCAAAAAGTTATTGCATGGTAAAAACAGAGCAGCCAAGTAAACAAGTGAAAATAACACATCAAGGTCAAAGTGTATCAGATGAAAGAGTATCAATAAAAGTGTATCAGATTGAAAAATAAAAGTGAAGATAGATGAAAAAACAGAGCAAAAATGGTACATTTTCCAGAAGTTTCTTGTTTAAGTCATAATTTTGCAGAAACTATTGTGGCCAATCCAAGATGCATTTTACGAAATTGGATGAGGTTTGTGTTCCTAAAAGGCCAATATACAAAAATTTATCTCATTTTTTACACAAGTTTTACAAAAAGGGAGATAAATGCATCTCTTCAGAGCCTATTTTTCAGACTGTGCAAAGGTCTATTTTTGACATATTGTTGCAGAGAATATTGTGAATAGCGGGAGCTGAATTTTTGGAAACTAATATAGGTTTATCTCCATAACATACTTATCTACAATAACCCCTTTCACTATTTACATATATATCTCGGATTTAGATATACAAGGTTATCACTTGACCCTAATTTTGCAAAATTTCTGGGGCAGAATGCACAGAGGAAGGAGGCAATTAGTGACATGAAAGCCTCATATTAAATTAAGAGTTGCTATCAAGTTAGAATTTCTCTTCTTTGTCACCCTCAATCCATAAATATAGTGTCAAATAGATTCATTATTTTTGAGTGTCATTTATTTAAGTTCTATTAACGTGAAACAGTTTGAGATATTTGTAAAACCAATCTTGATATTTTTCCAAGATATTTTAGTTTAGAATTTGTATAAATACTTCTTCATTTGAAGTATTTTAGGGTGGATTCTTAGAAATTTCTATAGACTTCTTGATCGAAAGACTGTAAGCCATTCAAGCATTGACTGAGCTAGCAAGATGGGTTGATGAATAAAGACAAGACATTTCATTGGATTCATGTGTTGTGGAAAGTACAGACAAGTATTTTCTCTTGTTTTGTTATATTTCTTTTAAAAAAATTCCATAATCTTTAATGTATCTGAAATATGAATGCTATAATATGGAATGATATCTCAGAATATGCTTCATTGCACTCTGTTTTAAACTATTATGCATTTTAATGTTTTCTATTAATTATCTAAGTTAAGGAATTCTTGATTGCTCCTTAGTTTAGGTAGTCTCCCTCTTATCTATAGCAAAGGATTCTTAATTTCCCTTTGCTCATGATTATCCTATGTTCCTCATTCTAATCTTGGTCTGAGAATTCTTAAGTGCTCTCTCACCCTGGTTAAGATCATTTCACCCATCCAGCCCAAAGATCTGCACTTTACTCTGCTATCTTTCCCTTTGAACACTCCCTTTACTGAGTTCATTCCAGTTCTACCGCCCTTCTTTGACTCCATAGACCAATGGTCCAGAGACATCATTCTTTCCATCTGTTTTAAGGATTCCACCATCCAACCTTCAATAGAAATCAAAACCCCCTAAACTTTAACAACTTGCCTAAAATCCCAGCAAACAAATCTAAATCATATAGAGAGAGCCCTCTCTGAGCCATAGGTTGGCTAGATTCTATGATCCAAAAGTGGTTTGTGGCTACCCTGGTGATTTCTTTATTTAACCTTGAGAAAATACTGAGTGATAACATAGTGGCGACTCCACTAAGGAGAACTAACATTTTCTTTAGAATTGTTTTACAACTTTAGATCTGATCTATGATGTTGGGAGTGATCAGAGACACAAAGGTTAAAATCATCCACCTGGTGACTCCGAATCAATTCCACAATCAAGAATCCATTAGAGGAATGAACTTGAAATAACTGTATGAAAAGATCAGGCTTTTAACTTGGATTGTTATCCAAGACATTATGTTCTTTCTCATCGATAAAGTTTTTCAATGTATTTTGTATTTTAGAGAAGATTTTAGATTAATTTTTTATTATTTCCCTTTAAAAGTTGTAGATATAAAGTCTCCTTATACATTTGAACAACAATCTTCTAACTCTTATGAAGATCATTTTTCCAATTATGGAGCATCAAACAATCAAGACTAATCATACAATCCCTATGCATATTCCAGTACCTCTTAAAGTTCCTGATAGATATAAGCCACTCATCTTACCTCCTACACTCCATGCTTTCCCTAACAATTATTACAAGCATCTCCCTAGGTTTGATGGAGAGAATGCTATCACTGCTCAAAAACATATTCAAGGTTTTGAGAATTATCTAGACTTATTTGAAATTGATGAAGATGATGTTATTATCAGGCTTTTTTCTCTTTCTTTGCAAAGTAGAGTAAAGAGTTGCTTCAAGAATTTACCTATTACAAGCACCTCAAATTTCCAACGGTTTGTCAAATATTTTCTTGATAGATGGACAATCAAAGTCAATCTTCTTGTGATCATGGAAGAATATAATTAGTTAAAAATATAGCTAGATGAAACAATACCACAATTTTCAGACAGATTTAATCAAGCCTATTATTCAATGCCATCAAATATAAGACCTCCCCTTGATTCAACTATTTTGCATTACCCAAGAGCATTTGATCTAGAGATAGAATTTCAGCTAAGAGAAAGAAACCACTCAACACTGGAACAGATGCAGAACATTGCAGTAGATGTAGAAGTTAATCTACAAATTAGAAGAGAAAAATTGAAAGCAGAAGCAGAGGAAAACAACACTACAGAGGAAAAACTTGACATTTTGATGAAGAAAATAGAGGAAAGGATGTGGAAGATCACCATGAAAGATGAATTTTTTGCTCAAAATCACCATGACACATTTATTTCACAAAAGGAAAAGGTTGATATTCATGAACAAATTTCTACTAACTCCAACTACCATAGATCAGAAGATAGATTCATAGAGCAATATGTGGAGGAGCAATCTCATGATCTAATGTGTATGTTTGATGACATTACTTCTTTTGATGATTTGCCCAAATATGATCAGTATGATGATAATCATGTTCTTGAAATCCAAACTAACTTTACAGAGCAATCAGAAGCTAGTTTGGAGAATAAGGAAATACAGTTTCACTAGCTTGAAAACAGTGACCATCTAATCCATGTTAACTATGAAAGTGAAGAAGAAAGTGTAGAAAATTTGGAAATAAGTGAAGCTTATTTGCCTCTTTGTTTTGAATCATTTTAGTTTTTAAAGGAAATGTTGTATAACATCTCTAAAGAAAAGGATGAGCAGCTTGTAGAAACCTATGAAGTTCCATTCAAACCTATATGCAATAAGTTGTAGCAATCCTTCCAAGTTGTTTATAGTCCAATAGCGTATAGGTTGGATGATGAGTGCAACCAAAAATTTTCTCCATTAACAAACTATGAGAGCCAAAATCAAGATAATAAAGGTTTCACCAAATAGACATTACAATCAGTAGAAGTATCATCACAAAGCTCATCTGAAAGTCTGCAGGGTGTTAAAGATAAAAGTGATATTTCAATTTCATGGCATGGAAGCCATCCAGAACAAGTGTGCAGTTGCTTAAATCAGTTGAACAATAGTGTATATATCTTGGAAGATCCTTTTGTACAGTTTTTAGAGCCTACAAAGGAAAGCAAGTATTTCCTTATCTTCTCAATGGTTGACAAGGTTATATTTGGCTTTAGAACCTTAGTTTTAGTCACAAACAAGCCCAAGCAACAAAATCCATCAATGTATATAATGCTTGAGTGGTTGCATTGGTTGTTTCATTTTACCTAACTAGCAGTCAGAAAGCTTATTAGAGTAAGTCGGTAGGATTTCCGTTTGAATAAATTCAGTTTTCAGCAGCAAGTTTATGTTAGATCAAATTTCAATTTGCAGAAAAGGGTGTATTTTCAATTCAAAAGTTTTATTCACAAAGATTATACAACATAGCATATACATGTGTGGGATTGGCCCAATGGATCAGGCTACTAGTCGACAGTGTTCTTGACATTTCACACGGAAATGCCATCCCCAAGTGGAGCCATTTTTAGGTTCCTATACCAATAGGAGTCATAATTTTAAATGATTATGGCTAAGCTTGTAATATTGTACATACCTTTGCTTTCTGCAAATGTTTTCCATATTATAAAAAAGTAAAAAATGTAAAGAGGGTATGTCCTGAAAGATAAATCAAAGGACAAAAAGAATAAGATAAGGTGAAAACAATGAAAGTATATGAACCCCAAAAACAAAAAGACCATGAAAGTGTGCAAGTCCAAATGCCACTACTATTTACTTTTATGCATAATAATGATTGTGTGCAACTTGTTATTCATGCCACAATCCATGGTAATCAAATAGTTTAATCTTGGTTATTCCATGATTTGAATTTCATGTTTCTAGATTAGAGAACAAAATCTGACCAAACAGTTTAATCTTGGTAGATCATAGTTAGGTAGAGAAAATAAAAAAGAACTCGTAAGCTTAATCTGTGCCCTTGGATGATATAAGGTTAGAATTAGATAGTTTACTTTGTAAATAAAAGAAAAATATTGATAAGGGTTTGCTAGCCTAAATGCACCCTAATAAAGTGAAGAAAAAATGGTAGGATGAGTAAGTGGGTAAGTAGTAGAAAGGTTGCAGAAATATCATGTGATTACATAAAATCACTTATGTCATTGTTTTAAATGAATCTTTCCAATATGCATAAGTAGAGGACAAAGCAAAGACAATGGTTTAGAATGTGATTTATTTAACATCCCCTCATTCATTTTAACCCCTATGACACTCACTAACTTCCCTTTCACAATAAAAATATTAATACCTATAGTTCTTTAAGTCAAAGAGGCTCAGATCATTTCTCTGGCTTCTGGTGGGACCGGACCCTCGACTTGATGACTTAAGGAGGAAAGGTGTTAAATTCCCTTATAAATCATTCATCCCCCTTACAAAACCCTTTTTCCTAAGGTTAAGTTCTCTTGCCTAGGAAAACCCCTTTATAAACATGTTTTATGTGCAAAACCCACCAAATACATTTATCTTAAGTACTAAGTATGTGGAAAGCACACAACATTTCATATACCTAAGTGAAATACCCCTTCCGCTCATTTTAACGCATATTAACTTCTTTAAATTTATTATTTAAATTTTCGAAAAGCCCATTGTCCCGTATATATTTAACTTATTTATATAAATTAACCCCACCCCTTAATTTATTTATAAACTATATTACTACTCGATATCCCACAAATATATTGAATCCCACCCTCAGTCCTTAATCCCGTATTAAAGTGTCACCGATGAGATTAAGCTCCAAGTTAATCTCATACCATCGGTGATTAGACCCATGGGCCACCCGAAAACTTTTTGTATAAATCGCTGCGCAGTTTCACCTCCCAATCACCATATGATCTCCCTCCCCCTCATCCAATGGCTCACATCCATATCAGGCTGACCCGTTGTCCACCCTTTACCCGCCTGATAAGGTGGTTTTCCTCTCATCCCCTGATGCTACGTGTCAAACAATGAATGGGATCGAGCGACCCCTCCCAAATATAGCCCGCTCCACAAAAGCAGTGTGATTGACCTCCCAAGCTACTTCCCCATTTCAACCGAAAACCGTCATTATTCATCAATCAATGAACCCACTAAAAATTAATTGTTTTCGCTATAAAATCCCATTTACCCCTCTTTTCACTCTTTTCGCGCAATTACCATTGACAATTCAGAAAAGCCATTGCGACTCCTGCAACTAGCTAATTCGCTCATAGACCTTCGCCATTGCTCCACAGACGCTGCAGACAGCCCAACTCATTCATCAGTGCATACCATAACTACACAAACCTCTGCAGCCTCCATCAACTACCAGTAACAATCAATTTTTTCCAATTCCAGGAGAATGATGGATGTAAAATTACCTGATGCAGAATGGTGGGAGAGAACGACTAATTTACATCAATAAATTTACCGCAAAAAGTTACTGCACAGTAAAAATAGAGCAGCCAGGTAAACGGGTGAAAACAGCACATTAGGGTCAAAGTGTATCAGATGAAAGAGTATCAGTAAAAGTGTATCATATTGAAAAATAAAAGTGAAGATAGATGAAAAAACAGAGCAGAAATGGTACATTTTCCAAAAGTTTCCTATTTAAGTTATAATTTTGCAGAAACTAGTGTGGCCAATCCAAGATGCATTTTTCAAAAATGGAGGTTTTTGTTCCTAAAATTCCAATCTACAAAAACCTATCTCACTTTTTACACAAGTATTACAAAAATGGACATAAATGCATCTCTTCAGAGCCTATGTTTTGAACTGCGCAAAGACCTGTTTTTGACATCTTTGTGCAGAGAATATTGTGAACCGTTGGAGCTGAATTTTGGTAAAATGAGAGAGGTTTATATCCATAATATACTTATCTAAAATAACCTCTTTCAATTTTTACATATCTATCTCGGATTGAGATATAAAATGGTATCACGGGACCCTACTTTTGCAGAATTTCTGGGGCAGAATGCACAAAGGAAGGAGGCAGTTGGTGACATGGAAGCCTCATCATCAATTAAGAGTTGCTATCAAATTCGAATTTCTCTTCTTTGTCACCCTCAATCCATAAATATAGTGCCAAATAGATTCATTAGTTTTGAGTGTCATCTATTTAAGTTTTATTAATGTAAAATAGTTTGAGATGTTTCTAAAACCAATATTGATATTTTTTCAAGATATTTCAGTTTAGAATTTGTATAAATACTTCTTCATTTGAAGTATTTTAGGGTGGATTCTTAGAAATTTATATAGACTTCTTGGTCGAAATACTATAAGCCATTGGAGTATTGACTGAGCCAGCAAGCTGGATTAATGAATAAAGACAAGACATTTCACTGGGTTCATGCGTAGTGCGAAGTACAGACAAGTATTTTCTCTTGTTTTGTTATCTTTCTTTAAAAAAAATCCATAATCTTTAATGCATCTGAAATTTGAATGCTATAACATGGAATGATATCTTAGAATTTGCTTCATTGCACTATGTTTTAAGCTATTATGCATTTTAATGTTTTCTGTTAATTATCCAAGTTAAGGAATTCTTGATTGCTCCTTAGTTTAGGTAGTCTCCCTTTGATCTATAGCAAAGGATTCTTAATTGCCCTTTTCTTATGATTATCCTCTGTTCCTCATTATAATCCCGGTCTAAGAATTCTTAAGTGCTCTCTCACCCTGGTTAAGATCATTTAACCCATCCAGCCCAAAGATTTGCACTTTACTCTGCTAGCTTGCCCTTTGAACACTCCCTTTAATGCGTTAATTCCAATTTTGTTGCCCTTATTTGACTACATAGCCCAATGGTCCAAAGACATCATTCTATCCATATATTTTAAGGATTCCACCATCCAACCTTCAATACAAATCAAAACCCCCTGAAATTTAAGAACTAGCCTAAAATCCCAGCAAACAAAGCTAAATCATATAGAGAGAGCCCTCTCTGAGCCATAGGTTGGCTAGAGCCTATGCACCAAAAGTGGTTTGTGGTTACCTTGGTGATTTCTTTCTTTAACCTTGAGAAAATATTGAGTGATAACAAATGGCAAAGGGTAACTCCCCCTGAAAAATCATCCATCCTGTGGACCTGTACACACCTCCACTCCCTCTTTCTACTCGAGTAGATAAGAGAAAGAGTCTAATGAAAACTTGGGAGAATGCCAAGCTTTTGGAAAAGATATTCAAACACTTCATGAGATAATGGTTTGGTAAATATGTCAGCAAATTGTTCCTTTGTGCCAACATATTCAAGCTTGATATTATTTTCAATGACCTGCTCTCTAATGAAATGATATTTAATCAAAATGTGCTTCATTTTGGAATGCATCACAGGATTCTTGGAGATACTGATGGCATTAGTGTTATCGCAAAATATGGATGGGAATAGGCTCATCAAACTTGACTTGAATATCTTGCAAAGTTTTCTTCATCCAAAGAACTTGAGTATAACAAGCTACTCCCGCGACATATTCTGCTTCTGTTGTGGATAGTGAGATTGAAGACTGTTTTTTACTTAACCATGAAACAAGACAACCACCTAAATAGAATGTTGCTCCACTCGTACTCTTACGATCATCAACACTTCCTGCCCAATCGTCATCTGTATAATCTTGGATAACCATATCATTTCCTTTTGGATATCGTATACCATATTCTATTGTGCCCTTAAGATATCGAAGAATTCTTTTGACGGTAATAATATGAGATTCTTTTGGTGCTGCTTGGAATCTTGCTACTTATCCAACTGCCTGCATCACATCAGGCCGGGAGGCTGTCACATATAGGAGACTACCAATCATGGATCTATACAACCTTTGGTCCACATCCCTTAATGAATCTTCTAATCTTAACTTGCAACCTATTATCATGGGGGTAAGGATTGGCTTGCTATCTTCATCTGGAATTTTTTGAGTATTTCCTTGATGTACTTGGTTTGATATATGAATATTCCTTTATCCTGCTAAGAAATCTAAAGCCCCAAAAAGTATGTCAACTCACCAAGCATAGACATTTCAAAATCACTTTGCATTTTTGTGGAAAATTCTTTACTTAATCTATCATCATTGCTTCCAAAGATTATATCATCCACATATACCTCGATAACCATTAGGTTATCTTGATCCAGTTTCACATAGAGATTGTTTTCAGCACTTCCTTTCTTGAATCCTTGTTGATGTAGATACCTATCAAGACGAGAATACCAAGCCCTAGGAGCTTGCTTGAGACCATATAGTGCCTTCTTTAATCTACAAACGTAATTTTCTTTGTCAGTGAGAAGAAAACCTTTGGTTTGTTCAATGTAAACTTCTTCTTCCAATTCACAATTTATAAAGGTTGACTTAACATCCATTTGATAGACCTTGATTTTTCTCGAGTATGAATATGCGAGAAATATCCTAATAACTTCCATTCTGACAAAGGGAGAAAATGTTTCTTCAAAATTGATTCCTTCAACTTGTGCATAGCCTTTGCAAACTAATCTTTCTTTATTGCTAGTAACCTGTCTATCCTCATTCAATTTGTTTTTGAAGACCCATTTAGTTCCAATAACATTTTTATCCTTTGTTCATGGAACCAATTCCCAAGTATTTTTCTTCTCAATTTGATCAAGTTCTTCATTCATAGTTTCTACCCAATGTTCATTTTGACTAGCTTCCTCAAAATTGCTAGAAGTTGCTAAAAGGGCAAGATCGACTTGTTGTGATGAACGAAGTTGTCAACTTATTTTGGATCTAATTCCTTCATTTATGTTACCAATGATCTGATTTGACAGATGATTCTTTTGATTCCATTCTTTTGAAACTTTTGGAGAAAATTCTTGTACATCCTACTGATCATTTCTTATTTCTTCTTGGTTGACTGGTGTTTCCTTATTTGATTAGTCCTATTATGGAGATTCTTCTTCATCCTTCGCAAATTCTACCTCAAGCCCCTCAGATTTTCTTAAAGAGACAATCTCACAATCTTCGTCAAAAGTAACATTTATACTTTCAACTATTTTTGTTTGCCTCAAATTGTAGCATCTATACGCCTTTCTTTTGCGCGAATAACCAATGAAAATACCTTTGTCAACACAGGAATTGAACCTGCCCAATTTTTGGTCTTCTCTTTTGATGTAGCATTTACTTCCAAATATTTTGAAGTATTTGACATTAGTTGATCTTCCTTTCCATAGTTCATACGGAGTCATGTTACAATTGTTCCTAAGAAGGCCTCTATTTATAATAAATACAGTAGTATCAATTTCTTGAGCCCAAAATTTATCATCTAATTTTGACTCTTTTAACATGGTTCTAGCCAATTCCTGTATAGTTCTGTTTTTTTTCCTTTTAGCTACTCCATTCTGTTGTGGTGTTCTGGTTGTTGATGATTTCCTTTTTATTCCATGTTCATCACAGTATTGCTGAAATGCTTTAGACGTGAATTCTCTGCCACTATCAGATCTTAGACATTTGATCTTCAAATCGGTTTCATTTTTGACCAATTCCTTTTATATTTTGAAACATTTGAATGCCTCAGACTTTTTCTTCAGGAAATTGACGGTTTTCATTCTGGTGTAATCATCTATTATTAACATAAATTATAATTCACCATCTAAACCTTTTGTTCTCATAGGACCACATAGAATAGTATGTATTAATTCCAATGGACGTGATGCAAAATGTTCCTTTGTATTGAACTTGACTTTTGTTTGTTTGTTGTGCCGACATGATTCACATATAGTATTGGTAGGTTTTGAGATTTTCAGCATTTCTCTAACTGCTTCCTTTTTGTTGATCTTGACCAAATTGTTGAAATTTATATGTCCCATTCATTTGTGCCATAACCAACTATCGTCTTCTTTTGCCAAGAAACATCCTTTAGGTGTCTCATCCAAAATATATATGTCGTTTGGAGCTCTGCTTGTTGTAGCCACAATTTTACCAAACTTCCCTTTCCTTATATAAATTTCTTCGAGTTGAATAACATCGCGTGTCCTTGATCGCACATCTTCCCAACACTGAGCAGATTTTGATTCAAATTTTCAACTAGTAACACATCCTTTGCTGATGCATCCTTACTTCCAAGAGTGACCATACTGCTCCTATGACGTTTGAAGACCTGTCATTTCCAAAAGACAGTGTTCCATCCTTCTTTTCTTTCAAGGATATGAACTTATTTCTATCTCCAGTCATATGTGTTGAGAAACCAATGTTAACATACCATACATTTTCTGTTTCTTTGAGCCTTAAGAGCGAGAGCACACCTTTCAGTCTTCCTTTTCCATACATGTTCATTTTGATTTTGCGAGAATTCCTTTGAAGAACTTCCAAGTCTACAATCTTTGGCCAAGTGTCCAAAATTGTTACATTTGTAACATTTGACATCATCTCTCAAATGATCAAATATGTTGATATTCTGTTGAGTTCTGAAGTATCCATTTCTGAGAGATTTCTTGGAATTATATTCATTCAAAACATACATGCGACATTCTACAACTCTATGTCCAAACCTTCCACATGAATAACAATGACCATAAAATATAGGTTGATACCTAGGAGGAAATATTCTTCGAGGAATTGTCTTCCAGGGTTCTTCCTGCGAGTCTTGATCTCTTAATCTAGCTGGGATATCTACCTACTTGGTAGATTTTTCATATCCATCTTCTTTATTTGTCATAGGACTTTACTCCTTTTCAAATTTTTCTTCGTAACCAAGACCAGTCTTTTCGTTGCATAATCGTTGGTCACTGATGAGTTTTTCCAAAGTCTTTGAGTTGTTGGTGTAGTTTTGAAGAGTTTTTCCATTTTTTACTTCCTTTCATAAAGAAACGATTTCAGCTTCCAATACTTCTCTTTTTTTGTTGCTTTCCTTTAATTCTTTCCTAGGTGATTCTTCAATTAGTTTGTATTCTTCAACCTTGGTTTTAAGATTTAGGACATGTTATCTTTCTATCTTTAATTTGTCTTCAAGCGTGTTGACATGCTTCTTCTTAGCCTTGAGCTCTTTGATAACCCTGATCACTTCGTTTTGAAATTCAACCTCAATCATTTCTTCTTCTTCGTCTCCTTCTTCATCAGGTGCCTGTTGATTATTGTGCTTGGCCATAAACAATACTCTTCCGTTGAATTCTTCTTCGTTATCATTGTCTTCCTAGGATGAGGAGCTATCTTATTTGGAGAAGAAACATTTCTTAAACCATTTCTTCTTGCCTTGCTTGTTGAACTTCCTAGGACTTTTCTTTCCTTTCGTAAAAACCTCATTTTTGTGAGGACATTTGGCTGCAAAATACCCAACCTCACCATAATCAAAACATATATATGGAACTTTATCTTTAAATTTTCCCGTACATGTTCTCATTTTCTGCGTGAAGTAGGCAAATTCTTATCTAAGAATTGCAAGTTTTTTGCTTTTGGAGTCTGCTTATCCTTACTATTCTTCTTGGATGCGTCAAATGTTGTTTCTAAGTGAGATGTGTCATCGTCTTCTTCAATCCTCATTTCATATGCCGTAAGAATTCCATGCAATTCATCTATGCTGAGATTGGTCAGATTCAATCTATCTTCCTAGACAGATACTTCAAGGTTAAATCTTGCAGACAAGGTTCTGAGGATCTTTCGAACAACAATTTTTGTTTCAACAGGTTCTCCCAAACCTTCCAACGTATTTTTTATTTCCTCAACACACTGAAAGTATGTAGCAATATCTTCATCTTCCCTCATTTTGAGTTGCTCAATTTTTTCCTTGAAAATTTGAAGCTTTCCTTCTTTCACCTTTCAGCCACTTGCATATATATTTTCAAGCTTGCCCCATACCTCTTTAGTAGTTTTTAAACTCAATACCTTAAGATAAACAGATTCAATAAGCCCACTAAAAATGATATGTTTATCCTTTGCATCATATACCATACTTTTCTTACCTTGTTCGTCCTGGGCTGGTGTGAAGCCTTTATCAACGATTTACCATACTTCGTATCCTTGTGCCAGCAAATGTACCTGCATTCTTCCAATCCAAAGTGCACATTTATTTCCAATGAACAAAGGAACTTTATTCTTAGTATACTCCTTGATCTCCTTCCAGTTGTTAGACTGTTATTGTAGGAACCAAGCTTTGATACCAATTGTTGGAAATACTAAGGGGGGGGTGAATCAGTATTCCTTAGCAATTAGCACTTTTAAATATTTTTAGAGCATTAGTTAATATTCAATTATTATTAATATTTATGCAGTAATAACAATAAATAGCATAACACAGTAGACACAAGAATTTTAGGTGGAAAACTCCCCCCGGGTCAAAAACTACCGAACGCTTTTCTTATAAATTCTGTAATCTTCAGCCCAACTGAAATGAAAGAAACCACTTCCTAGAGTTCTAGAAAATCATTATTCTCCAGCTCCCACTGGAAGGACGTCCAATGCCCTGGTTTCTTCAGTAGTCAACTGAATGGATGCCCCAACATCCTAGACCAACCTACCACCTTGAAGTGTTCACAGGCTCCAACCTATATGCGACTTCATGCACCAGCCTAGCACCTCCCTGCCACCCTATAATGACTTAAATGAGACAAGAGTGTGGATTCACGTACCAAGGACAACGATCCACGATACAATATGATTTATAATGATTTTGACTGAACACCCAATCACACTATGACCTACAACCCAACCATGATATCATCCCAACAGAGACTCTTATACCTCCCAATAACGCCTTTTCGACTCTAGGCAGATTGACTCTTTTACAATAATGACTCTTCCGATGATGACACTTTTACAAATGACTCTTTTACAACTTTACAATGATGACTCTTGGACTTGACACTTCTTCACAATATACGGATGGTTTTCATGTCTCCAAAGGATGTCCCGCTACAATGCTTCCTTTGATTTGATACTTCTACTCTTGAATTCTTGCTTGAATTTGTACTTGAATCTTCTTCTACCTACGTGAAAAATTTTCCCGGTGAAACCAATCCCAAAACAAAACAAAATACCCTTCAACTTACCTCTACCTGCAAAACTGTTGTAACAACTACAACCACTCTCTAAAATTTTGGCCTACATCTAATTTTGGAGCCTCCCTTGAGAGTTTCACTTGATGACTGCACACACTCGGGTTCACTCCATGAATTCTTGTGAGTCTTAGCATTCGCCTTGCTTGTTAATTTCGCCAAGTCTTGAATTTTGGTGTCAAAGTCATGCTTTCAACCATGTTTTGGTTATGCCCAAAGTCCTCTCTTCGTGTGTACTTGTTGTGTTCGCTATGAAAGCATTTGTCATACTCACACATGGAGTCACATCGTTTGTCACACAAGCATCGTCACGGTCGATCAAAAATCAATCATGAGTGTCTCACTTGTCTCTTGCACCGTCGATTAGTCATGTTGAACATGTGTGATAGGTTGGTTTGAGTTGTCTCATCGTCAAGTCATGCTGGTGTGCGTTTGTAATATCACATTTGCATCTTTCACTCATTCACACACTTAGTCATTTTTCTAAAGTTCCGACGACCAGACTTCCCTTTGACAGTCAAACCATCACCCCCCATTGATTTGATTGACTATCACCCAGAACAGTGCAAAAGCACCAAGCAAGTCTTTTCAAGTTGCGCTACCCACAAACAATTCAATCAGCCTTCATGTTGGCCACCTGGCCAGTTGGACTCGACAACCACCCGTGGACGGACTCCCCTCAAAAATTGCGTAGAGGTTTCTTACCTTGCCCACTCTGCTGACTGAGAAAATTTAACAGATAGGCCAGGAAGATGTCCAGTGCCCGTCCCTGTCTCCCTCAAAAAATTGCACAGTTTTCCCAATCAATCCTCCCGATAGTCGACGGGCTACTCATCTAGAAAATTGTGCAGTTTTCATGAGTAGGCCTTCTGCTACCCAGCAGTTCACTCAGCTCAGAAATTGTGCAGAGATGATCAACATGTCAGCCTCCTAGCCTCAGTGCATTTTCTCTCGCTAGCAGCTCCCAGCAGCAGACTAACAGTTCCCTCCAGGAATTGCACAGTTTCTGTTACCAAGCTCCCTACAGCTGATTGCCAGTTCCCCTTGGAAATTATGTAGTTTATGCTGCCAGTGACAAAATAGCTAGCTACCAATTCCCTCCAGGAATTGTGCAGTTTTGGTTGCTAGCCTCCTGGCCAGTTCCACCAAAAAACTGCACAATTTCTGCTTGTTGATCCTCCATGCAAGTTGACCTATTCCTCCAAAAAATTGCGCAACTTTTGTTGTCAAGCCCTTGTTTCCCGCTCATTTAAAAAATGCATAGATTTTGTCTGCCTTGCCTTCCTAGAGCCCAGACTATCCCTCCCAAAATATGTGCAACTTTTCCTTCCAGCTGAGCCAGGCCTCGCGGGCAGTCACTCTCGACTCGAATTTCCCATCTCCATCACCTAGTTGACTATTGTGCAGTTTTCTTCAGCAGTGCCTAGAGCCATCATCCCACCTTGCAACCTTACTACCTCTCCCAGTCACCCGCATCCGAAATGATCATGTGTCATGGTAGACTAGGAGGTTTTTGGATTTGATTTCATCTCGTCATGAGTGAATGTAGGTATAGGTACACTAACAAACATGGCGTGATGATAAATGGGATGGATGAAGGGAGCACATGCTGAAGGACAGGTTCACCAACAGACAAATGAATGATGCATGCGAAGAGATGTGCTCGAGAACGGATGATCATGCAAAGATGTGTTTGTGGATGGACATACGAGCAAACATGAAATATTTTCTCACGGATGAACAAATAAATAAACATGCACCTTTCATGGATAGATGATCTTGTCAAGCCTTCTAACATACAAGAAAGGAGCAACATGCCAAAGCAACATCAAGCAAATCAAAGACCATCAAAGACTCCACACACCTTTCCATGCAGAGGTGAAGTTGTGACACACCATGAAGACATCCATCACCCAACAACACTGTAGCTCGACATGCACTCCAACAGCAGCACGAATGTACCACCACTGTCATGTCTAGTTGTGTCATGAGTTCTGTCATCCACATCTCTACTATGGGCCATGTTGCCAACCAATGGAATGTAACATGGAAGTCTAAGAGACCAACTTGTTGTACAAAGAGTCATGTAAAGTCGAAAAGCCATGGAAGTCAAACAACCATGAGGGTAGTCGAACAGCCACAAGGGTCAGTTTCAGCCTTGGCTATAAATACCCCCTCATTTGTACATGCAAAATACTTTTCACCTTAGCTCCTCCCACATAGCCAAGATATCTGTAATCATTCCTTTGAGGAGTAAGTAGTGGCTCCAACTCCCCTCACATGAGGTTAGTGATGTATGGTGTAATGATGTGTTTTGGAACTTTTTCCTGATTCAAAAGCCTGCTAACAAGCTAGCACATTTTCACACATGTATCATAACTATTGTAAGACTAATATTTAATATTTGTGATGCATGTTTCTTTAACCTATGTTCTACATTTGAACTATTTCACTTGTTGTAATACATAATATATTAATGGAAATGTGTTGTATATGTTTTTATTGTTGTCTCTCCCATGTAGACTACTCTCACGGACATCAAACAGATCTTTCACATAGAACTTGCTACAACAATTGTTTTACTTGCATGAACTAATCCGCTAAGTGTTATACGTGTTATCTCGCCTTGTGTGTTGTGATTACCGCATTCGTCTGGACTATTCCTCCAGAAGCTGCACATGTCCTGTTGTGTTGTGTGTTCCTAGTAGTGTTGGGACTTCTACCAACCGACTTGGGACTCACTCTCACCCTCTCCCTCTACTATGAAAGAAACATTGATACAAATGACACTTACACTCACTAGACATGCAAACCTCACTTCTTGAAGATAAAGCAGACCACTCTTCTATGCTGACAAGCAAGAGTTGAGGAAAATACTTAAGATAATGGTAACTGGTCCATCGTACCAGATGGGACTCCCACACCAAATGGTGTGAGGTCTAGTTGGGACTTCATACCGGGGTGATCTACTGAATGTTGGTGGATCCAGCACCGTCAACATTTTTGGCGCTAGAAGGAGGGCTAGATGACAAGCTGTTTTGTCTCATCCTATTTTGAACCTTTGCATATCTATCATGGATTCTTGCACTCTTATCCCTCTATGATGTTTTTTGAATCAAGAAGATGTCACCATCACAAGGGAGTTTTTCGATCACTTGCCCACTTACAGGTATGATGGTGAAGGCAAAGTGGCCTGGCCTGAGTTCTTACATGACTTTCTTTCCATGCTTCATGAGGAAGATGGATGTTCTAACTGTTGATCTAAAGATGATCTCAGGTTGTCATTGATGTCAAACCAAGAAAAACCAGGGGCTGGCCCTGATATTTCAAGGAAATTTTGACTTTACAAATTACCCTATTTTGAGTCAAGGATCTTCTAGATTGATTCTACTCATCGAGATGTTTTCGTTGATATATGGCACACCAAGTAATTCTTCACGGTTTGAGAGATATTCATGCTTGAAGTTAGTAACCCCAGTTAGTGGGCTAAAACCCTATGGGGTTGTGGCATGGCACTCATAATTGGTTTTTGTAATTGAATAGTCAATAATTAATAATTTTTTAAGCTCCTAAAATCCCTCCAACATTCTCTATAGAAGCCCCTCTTAACTCTAGAAAAAGAAATCTCATATATCCTCCAAATGTAGCACTCATGGAATTTTTGCTATAACTTCATTTCCATGAAGTCTTAGATTCTGAAATTAAAACCCATTTGATTGGCAATCCTGATGAACATCATGATCAAATTTCAGATCTTGGTTCGCTATATTTTCGGAGATAGGATCTGTGGAAGTTATGATTTTTACAGGCTGCCGAATTTCATCTCAAAGAAGTTACCTTGGGAAAATCATTATAACTCTCTCTCAGAGAAGAGGATTGGAATTATGCAAAAAAATGGTAGACAGTGCACAGACTGTAGTTTTCTTTGTATCAATTTCAGAGCTAAAGGAGGAAACAATGACATGTGGTACATCGTACAAGTTCACTCTACTGAACTAGTCCATAATTAGGTCATTGTGAGAGATTGGGCATAACTTTGATTTGAAGAGTCCAAATCGGGTCAGACCTATGGCATTGGAAATAAGACTCAGAGGGATTCTATAGGATTGAATATCACATGTTGGGGATCTAAAAGTGCAGAGATACATCAGATTAAATATCGTGCTCCTAGAAGGCAAGAAAAATTCTAGATCAAGTGTTGTCAAGGGGTGCAAAGGACCAGACTTTCTAGGGCAGCAAAGAGCAAGGTGTAGCAAAATAATGCAGCAAAGATAAGCTATAAGTAAGTATCTTCTGTATATGCATGTTCATCTCTTAATTGCATTAGTTTCTTTGCATTCTAATTTGTTGTTCTTTTTAGCACTGACATATGTTCTATAGGATGACGTAAGTTTTCTATTAACATGTCATGGGTATTTCTTTGAAGACTTTTGCAGGTATTATTTATTCATCAAGAGAAGACTCAATGAATAATCTAATGTTCTAAAGAGTGAGAAAGGCTAGCATGACAAGAGCACTAATCAAGGTGCAGAACAACAACAAGAAGTTCACCACATGAAGTCTTCAAGTGGGAAGCACTGCATACAATCATTGTAAAAGTATCATTGTACAAAGTTATTGTAAAATCATCATTGTAAAAGTTGTACAAGTGTCTATCTACCAAGAGTTGAAGAGGCAGTGCCAGGAGGTCTAGGATCATCATTAGGTGGTTGTGTCATAGTTGGGGTTATGGTCTAGTGTGTCTTCTTCTTCTACATCATTCTATATCATTGTAAAGTGGACCATTTTCCCTAGTACAGGAGTCCATTCTTCTTTTATTCTTCTATAGGGTAGTAGGGTGGTGCTAGGCTGGTGCATAGAGTCACCAATAGGTTCAAGCCTATGAAAAATTCAGGGTGGTACGGTGGTGCTAGGGTGAGTTGTAGCTCATTGGGTGTTGGGACATCCATTCATTTGACTACTGAAGAATCTCGGGCCTTGGAGCGTCCATCCAATGGGAGCTGGAGAAGAATGCTTTTCTATATTCTAGGAAGTTGGAGCTTTCTTTTCAATTGGAGTTGAAGATTAAAGAATTTTTAGAAAAATGTTCGGTGGTTTTTGACCCGAAGGGGGTTTTCCACCTAAACTTTTTGTGCCTTCTATCTTCTTTTATCCACTATTGTTACTGCATAAACATTAATGATAATTTAAGATTAATTAATGCTCTGAAAAGATTTAAAAGTGCTAATTGCTAAGGAATACTGATTCACCCCCCCTCTCAGTATTTTCCAACAAATGGTATCAAATCATGGTTCCTTCAATAATAGTTTAACAACTGGAAGGAGATCATGGAGCATACCAAGAATGGTGTACCTCTATTCAATGAAAATAATTATGCACTCTGGAAAGGAAGAATGGATTTTTATCTCTTGGAACAAGTTTGCGAAGTATGGGACACTGTTCAAAATGGCTTTACACCAACCATAGATGAACAAGGTAAGAAGAATTTGGTAAATTATGCAAAAGAAAAGAATATTTTTATCAGCGGACTTATTGAATCTGCTTATCATAAGGTGTTGGGTTGTAAAACTACCAAAAAATTATGGGACAAGCTTGAGAATATATATGCAAGTGATTCAAATGTTAAAGAAGCAAAGCTTCAAATCTACATAGCAAAATTTGAGCAACTCAGAATGAAAGAAGATGACAACATTGCTGCATACTTCCAACACGTTGATGAAATAACCAACACTCTGGAAGGATTGGGAGAGCCTGTTGACAAGAAGACTATTATACAAAATATTATTAGAACGTTACCAGGAAGATTCAACCCAAAGATATCGGTCTTAGTATACAGTGAAAATTTGGACAAACTTAGCAAAGAGGAATTGCATGGAGTTCTCATAGCATATGAAATGAGACTTGATGAAGAAGAGGGTACTTTGCATCTAGAAATTGTGTTCGCTGCATCTAAGAAAACCAATAAGGACAAATAACCTTCAAAGGAAAAGACCTGCACCTACACCTACAAATGTGAAGAAAAGGAAGATGATGAAGAAGGTTTTTCAAATGGAGAATATGCTTACTTTACGAGAAAACTAAAAATTGGTAAGGGAAAATTCAAAGGTAAACTTCCATTGATATGTTTTGATTGTGGTGAGGTTGTGCATTTTGCAGAAAAATGTCCGAACAGAAGTGATGGAAACTCAAAAGGAAAGAAAGGCTTTAAGAAATTCAAAAAGCAAGGCAAGAAGAAAGGATTCAAAAGGAACTTTCTCACTGAAGAAGATATCTCATCATCCAATGAAGATAGTGACAGTGAAGGAGAAGCCAATGAGATAGTATTGTTTATGGCCAAGCACAATAAACAAGAGGTATCAAACAACGAAGAAGAAGGGTTGACCATAGAAGAATTTTCTAAGGAATCAATCAAGCCTAAAAAAGAGCTCAAGGCTAAGAAGATACATTCCAATACTCTTGAAGAACAAGTTCAAGGTCTCAAAATTGAAGTTGAAGAACACAAATGTATTGAAGAGTCACTTCAAAAGAAGTTGGAATAAAGAAACCGAGAAAGGGAAGAATTATAAGCCGAAGTAGTCTCACTGCATAAGGAAGTGAAGAAGGGAAAAAATATCCAAAACTATGCCAACAGCTCAAGGGCGTTGGAAGAACTCATCAATAATCAACGATCTTACAATAACAAAACTGCCCTCGGTTACAAATAAGAAGAAGTAGGACCTTCTACAACAAAATATAATGAACCTATGAGATCTGACAGGCATGTAAACTTCATTGAATAATATTCGCAAGAAAAGTCTTGGAAGACAATTCCCCGACGAAGATTTCCATTCAGGTACCAACATATTTTTCATGGCTATTGTTATTCATGTGGAAAATTTGGTCATAAAGCTGTAGAATGTCACACGTACCCTAGGAACCAATATAATTCTAGGAGATCTGTCAAATATGAACCTCCCATGGCTCAACAAAACATAAATTGATTTGAACATTTAAGAAGTAATATTGAATGTTACAAATGTTGAAACTTTGGACACATAGCCAGAGACTGCAGACTTGAAAATCCCCCAAAAGGATCTTCAAAGCCACAGAACGAATGAACATGGAAGAAGAAGAACACTCATAGTTGTGCTCTTGCTCTGAAGCTTCAAAACAACAAAGATGTGTGGTATGTTGATAAGAGTTTCTCAACACATATATCTAGAGATAGAAAGAAATTTGTATCTCTGAAAGAGAAGAAGGATGGAACCATGTCCTTTGGAAATGATGGATCTTCAAATGTTATAGGATCAGGTACCGCCAGTCTCAGAAGAAAATATTCTCTAGCCAAGAATGTTCTGTTGGTTGAAAACATGAATCACAATCTGCTCAGTGTTGGACAAATGTGTGATCAAGGACACACTATTCTATTCAACTCCACAAAACGTGAAATCAGGAAAGGCAGGTAAGGTAAAATTGTGGCTACAGCAAGTCGAGCTCCAAACGACATATATGTTCTGGATGAAGCAACTAAAGCACGTCTACTAGCTAAAGAAGATAAAATTTGGTTATGGCACAAATGAATGGGTCACATAAACTTTGACAATCTTGTCAGGATAAGCAAAAAGGAAGCAGTACTAGAAATGCTGAAAATCTCAAAACCAACACACTATGTGAGGCCTGACGGCACAACAAGAAGACAAAATGTAGATATAAAACAAAATAACACTTTGCATCACATCCATTGGAATTGATACATATTGATCTATGTGGTCCTATGGGAACAAAAGTATTAGATGGAGAATTATATTTCTTGTTAATGATAGATGACTATACCAAGATGACAACCATCAGTTTCCTAAAGAAAAAAAATCTGAAGCATTTGAGTGCTTTAAGATCTACAAGGCATTGGTAAAAAATGAAACTGATTTAAAAATAAAGTGTCTAAGATCAGATAATGGTGGAGAATTCACTTCCAAGTTATTTCAGCAATATTGTGACGAAAATGGAATAAAAAGACAATTTTCAATAGCATGAACACCTCAACAAAATAGAGTTGTTGAAAGAAAGAACAGAACCGTACAGGAAATGGGTAGAACAATGTTGAAGGACTCAAAATTGGATGAAAAAATATGGGTTCGAGCAATTGAAATGGTAGTCTTCATTATCAACAAAATTCTTCTCAGAAATAGATGCAATAAGACCCTATATGAGTTATGGAAATGAAAACCGGCTAATGTAAAATATTTCAGAATCTTCGGAAGCAAATGTTATATCAAAAGATAAGATCAAAATTTGGGTAATTTTGAATCGCGTGTTGATGAAGGTATCTTTGTTGGTTACTCACGCAAAAGAAAGGCCTATAAATGTTATAATCTAAGATGAAAACAAATAGTGGAGAGCATAAATGTTGCATTTGACGAAGATAGTGTTCTAACGAATAATGATGAGGATTTAGAATCTCCTTCAAAAATAAAAATAAAAATAATGGATTCAAAAGAACCATCCATCAAATCAAATCATTGGTGACATAAATGAAGGAATTGGAACAAGAAAAGGTCGACAACTTCGTTCATCCCAATAAGCTCACATTGCTTTTCTAGCAACCTTTGAGCCTAGTAGTTTTGAGGAAGCCAACCATAATGAACATTGGGTAGCAGCTATGAATGAAGAATTGGATCAAATCGAGAAGAATAACACCTGGGAATTAGTTCCACGACCAAAAGATAAAAATGTCATTGGGACTAGATGGGTGTTCATGAACAAATTGAATGAAGATGGACAAGTTACCAGAAACAAAGCAAGATTGGTTTTCAAAGGCTATGCACAAGTGGAAGGAATTGATTTCGATGAAACATTTGAACCAGTTGCTAGAATGGAAGCCATCTGGATGTTTCTCACCTATTCATGTTCAAGAAAAATAAAATTCTACCAAATGGATGCTAAGTCAGAATTTCTAAATGGAGAATTAGAAGAGGAAGTTTACATTGAACAACCTGAAGGTTTTCTACTATCATAAAAATAATACTATGTTTGCAGTTTAAAGAAGGCTCTGTATGGTCTCAAGCAGGCTCCCAGAGCATGGTATGCTCATCTTGACGGATATCTATGTCAACAGGGTTCAAGAAAGGTACTGTTGATAGCAATATTTACGTACAAATAGATAAGGATAATTTAACAATCATTGAGGTATATGTGGATGATATAACCTTTGGTAGCAATGATGATCGACTAAGTAATAAATTTGCTACAAAGATGCAAAGTGGGTTCAGGATGTCTTTACTTGGTGAGTTGACATACTTCTTAGGGCTTCAAATATCTCAGCAAGAGAAAGGAATATTTATATGTCAAGCCAAGTACATCAAGGAAATGCTCAAGAAATTTAAAATGGAATATTGAAAACCCATCATTACTCTGATGGTAACAGGTTGCAAATTGAGCATAGACGACTGATCTAAGGATGTGGGTTAGAGGTTGTATAGATCTATGATTGTTAGTCTTCTATATGTAATAGCCTCCCAACCAGATATTATGCAAGAAATTGGACAAGTAGCAAGATTCCAAGCAGCACCAAAATAATCACATATTATTGTCATCAAAAGAATTCTTCGATATCTAAAGGACACAACAGAATATGGCTTGTGGTATCCCAAGGGAAACAATATCATTATTCAAGCCTTTATAGATGCAGATTGGTCAAGAAGCATTGATGATCATAAGAGTACTAGTGGAGCAGCATTTTATCTAGGTGGTTGTCTCGTATCATGGTTGAGAAAAAAGAAAACCTCAATCTCGTTATCTACAGTGGAGGTAGAATACATTGCAGTGGCAGCTTGTTGTACTCAAGTCCTTTGGATGAAACAAACTTTGGAAGATCTTCAAGTACAATTCAGTGATCCTATTCCCATCTTCTGCGATAACACTAGTGCCATCAGCATCTCCAAGAATCATGTCATGCATTCAAAAACAAAACAAATTCCGATAAAATATCATTTTGTTATAGAACAAGTCACTGAAAAGAATATCAAACTTGAATATGTTGGTACAAAATAAAAAATCACTAATATCTTCACTAAACCTTTTCCTCGATAAGCATTTGAATATCTTTGCCAGAAGCTTGGTATTCTCCCAAGTTCTCATTAGATTTTCTTTATTCAAAAAATAAAGGGGGAGTGTAAGTGTGTACAGGTCCGCAGGATGGTTATGTGTCAGGGGGAGTTGCCCTTTGCCATTTATGTCAAAGGGGGAGAGAAGGCAGTAGGAAAAGGTGCCCTGATTGTAGGGGGAGTATTTGTGTTGCCATCAATGCCAAAGGGGGAGATTGTTGATCTAAAAATGGTTTGAGGTTCCCATTGATGTCAACCCAAGTAGAACCAGGGACTACCCTGATCTTGCAAGGAAATTTTGACTTGAAAAATTACTCTATTTTGAGTCAAGTATCTTCTAAATAGATTCTACTCGTCAAGATGTTTCTGTTGATATATGGTACGCCAAGTAATTCTTCACGGTTTGAGAGATATTCATTCCTGAAGTTAGTAACCCCAATTAGTGGGCTAAAACCCTATTGGCTTGTGGCATGGCACTCATAATTGGTTTTGGTCATTTAATAGTCAATAATTAATAATTTTTTAAGCTCCTAAAATCGCTCCAACATTCTTTATAGAAGCCCCTCTCAACTATATAAAAAGAAATCTCATATATCCTCCAAATGTAGTGATCATGGAATTTTCGCTATAACTTCATTTCTGTGAGGTCTTAGATTCTGAAATTAAAACCCATTTGATTCGCAATACTGATGAACGTCATGACTGAATTTCAGATCCTGGTTCACTATATTTTCAGAGATATGATCTGTGGGAGTTAGGGGTTTTGCAGGCTGCCGAATTTCATCTCAAAGAAGTGCCCTTGGGAAAATCATCATAACTCTCTCTCAAAGAATAGGATTGGAATTATGTAAAATGTGGCAGACAGTGCACGAACTGTAGTTTTTTATGTATCAATTTCAGATCCAAAGGAGGAAACAATGACATGTGGTATGTCGTACAAATTCGTTGTACTGAACTAGTCCATAATTAGGTCATTGTGAGAGATTGAGCATAACTTTGTCTTGAAGAGTCCAAATCGGGTCAAACTCGTGGCATTGGAAAGAAGACTCAAAGGAATTTTATAGGACCGATGATCACATTTTGGGGATCTAAAATCGCAGAGGTACATCAGATTCAATATCGTGATCCTAGAAGGAAAGAAAAACTAGATCAAGTGTTGTCAATAGGTGCAAAGGACCAGACTTTCTAGGGCAGCAAATAGAAAGGTGCAGCAAAATGATGCAACAAAGGTAAGATACAGGTAAGTATGTTTTGTATATGCATGTTCATCTCTTAATTGCATTAGCTTATTTGTATTCTCATTTGTTGTTTTTGTTTAGCACTCACATTTGTTCTGCAGGATGAGGTAAGTTTTGCTATTATCATGTCATAGGTATTTATTTGAAGACTTTTGCAGGTATTATATATTCATCAAGAGAAGACTCAATGCATAATCTAATGTTCTGAAGAGTGAGAAAGGGTAGCATGACAAGAGCAGCAATCAAGGTGCAGAACAGTAGCAAGAAGTTCACCACATGAAGTCTTCAAGTGGAAAGCACTGCATACAATCATTGTAAAAGTATCATTGTACAGAGTCATTGTAAAAGCATCATTGTAAAAGTTGGACAAGTTTCTATCTGCCAAGAGTTGAAGAGGCAGTGTCGAGAGGTCTAGGATCATCATTAGGTGGTTGTGTCATAGTTGAGGTTTTGGTCTAGTGCGTCTTCTTCTTCTACATAATTCTATATCATTGTAAAGTGGACCATTTTCCCTAGTATAGGCATCCATTCTTCTTTTATTCTTCTATAGGGTAGTAGGGCGGTGCTATGCTGGTGCATGAAGTCACCAACAGGTTCAATCCTGTGAAAACTTCAAGGTGGTGGGGTGGTGATCGGTTAATGAAAAAGGTATTATAGACTTAATGTGAAGTTGTTTATGTTACTTAGTGCAATGGATCAAAAAGGTTGCAAATAACATAAACACATAAGAAAATTGAAAACACATTCAAACACATCAACACAGCAAAATTTAATAAAGGAGTTCACCCTGGCTACGTCTCATGGTCCTTTAGCTTCTAGTGTTGACCTCTTTATTTTGTCTTAAAAATGTTGTTACAGTTATGAGCTCAAAAACAGAGACTCAAATGAGAAAATGGACCTCACCATTCCATTCAACTCAAAATTTCGAGTCAAACGAGTATAAACTTGACCATATTTAGCCATTGTGACATCCAGACCCCCTGGAATGATCCAAAACAGCCTCTATCCCTGCAAAACCACTCTCTATTGACAACAACCACCTCGACCTACTCAAAACTGCCTCGGTCTGCGTTGGTGGTATGGTGGGTTTGGCACCTGCAACTGTTTAATAAAAAAATTGTTCGGCTTTGTTTCAAGCCAAAACATATGATATGTTAGTCATCAGAATACATTGAAGTCGTTGCATACATATGGTTTTGGTAGGTCGAGGGTTCAAAACCCCCACCTGACCATTCTATCGTTTGTTATGTTGTTACAACGTATATGTGATGTATTATGTGTTGGCTCGTTGGTTGATACATTAATCATATGGTATGATATACCATATGTTGTTGTGACTTGCAGTGAATGTGGGATATTACAATATGTTTGCGGACTATATGATAACGATAAATCCAAAGGTTCGGCAGTCATGGGGTTGACCCTGACTGTCCAGCCTTTTTTCGGCAACCCAATCCCAATACACAATAAATATAAACTTATCACTTCCGTTAACAAGACCTGCAGTATCCCAACCAGTGAGCTAGTTTCGGCAAAGACTTAGCCATTCTAGGAGGTCAAGGGTTCGATCCTCTCTAATCCCCAAAATTTTGGAAATAAGGCCACATTGGGAAAAATTCGGGCTACCATGTGTCAGCACCAAATTGGCCCATATCAACCAATCATAATTTACCACATCACCTCCTCTGCTGACATCATCCAAGACCTGTGGCTCATTCCTGGGGTGACACATGTCCCTGTTGACGTAGGCATTGACCTGGTTGACCATTCACCATTTACCTTTGACTTTTTCTTTGACTTTTTTCCCTAATTCGCCATAAACGTTAACTGGCTCTAACTTCTCCATCCGGACTCATATTTATGCCATTTGCACCATTGGAATTGTGTCGATGAGCACTTTAACTTGATCCCACTTTCATCTGCATTTGAAGATTTTGATCTAGTGGCAAAATTGGATCCATTTTGGATCACTCCTCCCTACTCGAAGCTTTTAGACCACAAAAATTTGGTTTTAGCTATCGAGTAAGTGAGGATAAATTTCCTTCACTTTCCAAATCTCTATGCATCATGCTTTACTTGGATTTTCACCTTTGAGTGCAACTCGAGGATACTCAACATTTCCCTCTCATGAAGTCCTTATCCTCCTATCAAGAACTATATCCTCCTTTAGCTCATTGAGATGCTCAGGCAAAATATCTTCAATGGAAGGTAGCTGGCCTTGCTCTTCGGGATCTTCAATCAATGAAGGCTCATACAATCACAAGTTTTCAACATTTACGATGGAATAGATCTGCATATAAGCTAGTAGATCTAGCCGGAAAGCATTTTCACAAATTTTGTCAAGTATTTTGAAAGAACCATATCTAACTGGTTTCAATTGTTTACCTTCCCCTTGCAATCTTTCTTTGCTAATGTACAACCAGACTTGATCACCTACTTGAAAACTATGCTCAACTCGATGCTTGTCATGTCACACTTTATACTTTGCTTGGCTTCTTTCCAACTGTTCCTGTGTTGCCTGGTGAATTTCGTAGATTTGTTCAATGAACTTGGTTGCTTTGTCCACATCACTGTGTCCATCAACTGCTATGTATTTACCAAAGACAAAATCCAAGGGAGACATTGGTATAAACCACAAACAAGTCTCAAAAGGAGATCTAATTAGAAGAATGTTTTTCATAGTTGTAAGCATGCTACACATAACACAAATGCTCATCCCAAAGTTTGGGATGCTTGATGCAATATCCTCAAAGCAATTGTATCACTGTCCTGTTGACCACTTATGTCTGACCATCTGTTTGCGGATGAAACGGCATGCAATTCTTTAACTTTTTGTTCATTAACTCCCATAGACTTGAGCAAAATTTCCCAACAGATCGAGAATCTCGATCGGATACAATAGAAGTGGGTAACCCAAAATGAACCCATACATTTTGAAAGAACAACTTTGCAGTTTGTTTAGCTGTGACCTATTTATTACATGGTGTCAAAATACACATCTTACTGAACCTATCCACAACTATATACAAATGATCATGACTCTTTCTAGACTTTGGCAATCCCCCAACAAAATCCATGGAAACACTTTCCAAAGGATGAGAAGGAATTAGAAGTAGAGTATACAAGCCTAATTTTCTATTACTTGGCTTGCTTGTATCACACATAGTACTTCCTTTAATATATCTAGAAACTGTCTCATTCATCCATGGCTAGTAGCAGAATCTTTGTAATTATGCAACTATTTTACTTACACCAAAATGCCCTGATATGAGAGAAGTATGTGCTTCTCGAATTATATTAACTCTTTCAGTTTGTGGAACGCATAACTTTCCTAAATGATATAAGAGTTTGTCCTTTACAAAATAATCCAATTCTTCTACTTGCTTGCCATGACTTAAAGTTGCATATACATCCTTAAAATCTATGTCTTGAGCACATTGTTCAATGTAACTTTCATGAATTACTGAATTATGCTTAAGTATTGTGGATGCATTTATAATTGGTTTTGATAACATGTCTGCAACCTTATTATGTATTCCCTTCTTATATCTGATAGCAAGATGAAATTGTTGTAGAAAACCCATCCACTCATAGTGTCTTGATTGTTGCAATTTAGTTTGTAAGTGTAAATATTGAAGTGGTTGATGATCTGTGTGTATGATTGTTTCTTTACCCATTATGTAATGTTTCCACTTTTTAACACTTTGAACTAATGCATATAATTCCTTATCATATGTAGGATATTTAACTACAGTTGATGTGAATGTCTCAGAATGAAAGCATATAGGCTTTCTATGTTGCATCAACACTGCTCCCATGGCATATTCACTTGCCTCTATCTCAATCTCAAATGGATGTTGAAGATCTGGCAATGTTATTATTGTTGTTGTACTGATCCTTTCTTTCAATGTGTTGAAGGCTTTCTTCTATTTTCCTCCCCACTAAAACACCTATTTCACACTTGTCAAAGCATGTAAAGGAGTTGCAATCAAAGAAAAATTAGCAATAAACTTTCTCCAATATTGTGTTGCCCCTAAGAAACTTCTAACTTCTATAGCAGTATTGGGCTTAGGCCAATTTACAATGACTTCAACCTTAGAGGGATATATCTTCAATTCACCACCCCCTACAATATAACCCAAATAATTCAAAGGTGTTTTGCCAAATTCACATTTTGACAGTTTTATATAGAGATTTTCTCTTTTCAAAACATCTAAAATCTGCTTTACATGCTTTACATGTTCATCCCATGTTCTACTAAAAACAAGAATATCATCTAAATAGACTATTACAAAATCATCAATGAATGGTCTAAATACATCATTCATGACTCACATGAATGTAGCTGGAGTGTTAGCTAAGCCAAAAAATATAACCATCCATTCATAGAGTCCTTGCTTTGTTTTGAAAGCAGTCTTCTATACATCCTATTCTACAACTATAATCTGATGGTAGCCTCTTCACAAGTCTAATTTAGAGAAGTAAACTGCATCTTTTAACTAATCTAACAAATCATCAATACGAGGAAGAGGATAACAATTATTTATTGTGATTTTATTTAATGTTATAAATTCAATGCACATTCTCCACGAATCGTCTTTCTTTCGCACTAACACAATAGGTGATCTGCACGGTGATGTGCTTGGTTGAATAAACCCTTGATCGAGCAACTCTTGTACCTACTTCTTTATCTTTTCATTCTCTAGAGTTGATAACATGTGCATTCCAATGTTAGGTAGTGGAGCATATTGCTGCAAATAAATCTCATGTTCTATCTCTCGCTTGGGTGGAAGCCCTTTAGGCTCTTGAAACAGAATATCATAATCGGAAACAAATTTAACTAGATCTTCTTTCTGTTTAGGATTACAGCCTTGGAAAACATCAAATTTATCAATATCCTTTGCTTTTACAATCATAAGTAAAAATTGTTTACTTGAATTTACAATTCTTTTCATCTGTCCTGAATTTATGAGAGAGAAATTATCTTTGATTTTATGAGCCCTTACAACATATTCAATTCCATCCTTAGTGAGTTGATACTTATTTATAGTTCGATAGAAGATAGAATTTCTATCGTACAAGTATGGACTTCCTAATACAATTCCACATATGTCCAATGGGACTATGTCTAACTCAACCTCATCTACAAACTTTGACCCAATAGAAAAATGAAGTTTACATTGTTTCATCACTTGTAGCTTAATTTTATCACACACCCAACCTAATAGATATGGCTTTTTATGAGGTTTTGTTTCTAGACCCAACTTCTTTACAATTTCTTCAGAAATCAAATAACTTGTGACCCACTATCAAATAAAGTATCAATTTTAGTATGCTTGGAAATTACTCTAATGTGAAATAGCTCATTTCTTTTCCTCTCATCATTATCATTATCAACAAAATGTGAAGAAGTACTTGTAGATGCTTTAGAATCTGTACCTTTTATACCTATAGTTGTAACTGTTGTCTCATTCCCTGAATCTGATCCCAAGTCCTTTTGAATAGCAGTAACATTCTTCCGCTCCTTACTCCCAAAATTCTTAGGATTCAATTCCAGATGCAATGACCAGCAGTGTGCCTCATCGTGTCCTTCCTTCTTACAATGAGTGCATGAAGGTTTATATTTCTTCACAGTGTTTTTTTTCTTCTCCTTCCATTTAAGTTTCTTCTTCCCTTTATTCTTGCTTTCAATAGGTTTGGATGATTTTCCAACATATTGAGTTACATTTTTGCCTCTAGCTTCTAGATGAGTTGCTTGAACTGATACACCATCTAAGCTAGTTATATCAAACATAATTATGGTATGCCTCAAATAAATATGAAGACCACCTATGTATTTCAACAATGTCTCTGGTGAGTCCAATGATATGCCTAATGTTAAAGCTCTTTTATGGAATTCTTGAGTATAACTTTGAACACTTTGACCTTTTAATTGACGTAGTGTTTTCCAACTCATCATTGCTTGTTGCATATAAGCCAAAGGATAAAATTGATTTTTAATAGCAGAAACAAATTCATTCCAAGTTGAAATGATTTTACCATGCTTTTGGAGATATGCTTATGTCTTTCCTTCCCACCATACAAGTGCGGTTCCTCCAAGTTGAAGGCTAGAAAGCTGGATCTTCTTCCTTTCTGAAACAACTTTCTACACCCTGCAATACACTTCAATTTTTCTTATCCAATTATCAATATTTTCAGCGTTAAGTTCTCCA
The DNA here is from genome assembly GCA_000404065.3 of Pinus taeda. Lineage (NCBI taxonomy): Eukaryota > Viridiplantae > Streptophyta > Pinopsida > Pinales > Pinaceae > Pinus > Pinus taeda. The sequence continues at coordinate 78,784 of APFE031426066.1, read as the reverse complement.
TTATAAATTGGCAAATCAAATTTTACATCTAATTTGATCAAAGAGAATTTCTTCTTTTTCTTCTTAGAAGGACTAGATTTATGAGAAGAAGAGGATGATGATGATGATGGTGGTGGTGAGGAAGCATTCCTCCCTTTCCTTTATCTTCTTGATCTTTAGGTGATGAAGTGCCTTCATCTTTGTTCTTCTTAAACTTGTGATACATCTCTTCCACCATTGCACGTATCGTCATGAAACTATCCAAGAATTGAGATTATGACCCAAGTGGAGTTTCATCCACCATCCTTCTTTGTGAAAATACCCTTCCAATCTCTAGATTCGCCTCAACAAGTTCACATTCACCTTGTCTGAGCCTCAACCTAGTAAGCATTCAAATCTTCACACAAACTTGTCAAACCTTAAAAACCTTTGAGCTCTGATACCATTTGATTCATTAATGAAAAAGTTATTACAGACTTTATGTGAAGTTTTTTATGTTACTTAGTGCAATGGATCAAAAAGGTTGCAAATAACATAAACACATAAGCAAATTGAAAACACATTCAAACACATCAACACGACAAAATTTAATAAAGGAGTTCACCAGACTTCTTGGCTACGTCTCTTGGTCCTTTAGCTTCTAGTTTTGACTTCTTTATTTTCTCTTCAAAATGTTGTGACAGGTATGAGCTCAAAAACAGAGACTCAAATGAGAAAATGGACTTCACCATTGCATTCAGCTTGAAATTTCATGTCAAATGAGTATAAACTTGACCATATTTGGCCACTGTGACCTCCAGACTCCCTGGAATGATCCAAAACCACCTCTGCCCCTGCAAAACCACTCTCTGCTGACAAAAACCGCATCGACCTGCTCAAAACTTCCTCAGTCTACGCATTGGTGGTATGGTGGGTTCGCCACCTGCAAGTGTTTAATAAAAATTTTGTTCGGCTTTGTTTCAAGCCTGAACATATGATATGTTGGTTATCAAAATGCATTGAAGTCATTACATATATATGGTTTTGGTGGGTCGAGGGTTCGAAACCCCCGCTCGACCATTCTATCGTTTGTTATGTTGTTACAACGTATATGCGATGTATTATGTGTTGGCCCGTTGGTTGATACATTAATCATATGGTATGATATACCATGTGTTGTTGTGACTTGCAGTGAATGTGGGATATTAGAATACTTTTGTGGACTATATGATAACAATAAATCTAAAGGTCCGACGGTCGTGGGGTTGACCCCGACCTTCCGACCTTTTTCTAGCAACCCAATCTCGATACACAATAAATATAAAATTATCACTTTCGTTAACAAGACCTATGGTAGCCAAACCGGTGACCTAGTTCCAACAAAGACTTAGCCATTTCAAGAGGTCAAGGGTGCGATACTCCCTGATCCCCAAAATTTTGGAAATAAAGCCACATTGGGAAAAATCTGGGCTGCCACGTGTCAGCACCGGATTGGCCCATATCAACCAACCACAATCTGCCATGTCACTTCCTCTGCTAATATCATCCAGGACCCATGGCTCATTCCCGGGGTGACACGTGTCCCTACTGATGTAGGCATTGACCTGATTGACTATTGACATTTGACTTTTTCTTTGACCTTTTGCCCTGATTCTCCATAAACTTTGATTGGCTCTAACTTCTCCATCTTGACTCAGATTTACGCGTCGTTTGCACCGTTGGAATCATCTTGACGAGCACTTTGATGTGATCCCACTTTCATTTGCATTTGAAGATTTTGATCTAGAGGCAAAACTGGATCCATTTTGGATCACTCCTCCCCACTCAAAGCTTTTGGACCACCAAAAAGTGGTTTTAGTTGTCGAGTAAGTGAGGATAAATTTCCTTTACTTTTCCAATCTCTATCCATCATGCTTTACTTGAATTTGTACCTTTGAGTCCAACTCGAAGATACTCAACATTTCCTAGTCGCGAAGTCCTTATCCTCTTGTCAAGAACTGTATCCTCCTGTAGCTCATTGAGATACTCGGGAAAAATATCTTCAATGGAAGGTAGTTGACCTTGCTCTTCGAGATCTTTAATCAATGAAGGCTTGTACAATCACAAGTTTTCAACATTTACAACAGAATAGATCTGCATATAAGCTAGTAGATCTAGGTGGAAAGCATTTTCACCAATTTTGTCAAGTATTTTGAAAGGACCATATCTAATTGGTTTCAACTTTTTACCTTCCCCTTGCAATATTTCTTTGCTGATGTACAACCATACTTGATCATCTACTTGAAAACTATGCTCAACTCAATGCTTGTCATGTCACGCTTTATACTTTTCTTGGCTTCTTTCCAACTCCTTGTACTACCTGGTGAATTTCCTGGATTTGTTCAATGAACTTGGTTGCTTTGTCCACATCATTGTGTCCATCAATTGTTATGTCTTTACCAAAGACAAAATCCAAGGGAGACTTTAGTATGAACCCAAAACAAGTCTCAAAAGGAGAGCTCTGAGTAGAAGAATGTTTTTCATGGTTGTAAGCATGTTGCACATAACACAAATTCTCATCCCAAAGTTTGGGATGCTTGTTGCAATATCCTCGAAGCAACTGCATCACTTTCCTGTTGACCACTTCTGTCTGACCAACTATTTGCGAATGAAATTTCGTGCTCTTATTTAACTCTGTGTCCATTAACTCCCATAGACTTGAACAAAATTTACCAACAAATCGAGAATCTCGATTAGATACAATAGAAGTGGGTAACCCAAAATGAACCCATACATTTTGAAAGAACAACTTTGTATTTTGTTCAGTTGTGACATGTTTATTACATGGTGTCAAAATACACATCGTACTGAACCTATCCACAACTACATACAAATAATCATGACTCTTTCTAGACTTTGGCAATCCCCCAACAAAATCCATGGAAAAACTTTCCCAAGGACGAGAATGAATTGGAAGTGGAATAACAAGCCTAATTTTCTATTACTCGGCTTGCCTGTAGCACACATAGTACATCCTTTAATATATCTAGAAATTGTCTCATTCATCCTTGGCCAGTAGCATAATCTTTGTAATTATGCAATTGTTTTACTTACACCAAAATGACCTGATATGAGAGAAGTGTGTGCTTCTCGAATTATATTAACTCTTTCAGTTCATGGAATGCATAACTTTCCTAAATGATATAAGAGTTTGTCCTTTATGAAATAATCCAATTCTTCTACCTTCTTGACATGACTTAAAGTTGCATATACATCCTTAAAATCTATGTCTTGAGCATATTGCTCAATGTAACTTTCATGAATTACTGAATTATGCTTAATTATTGTGGATGCATTTATAATTGGTCTTGATAACATGTCTGCAACCTTATTGTGTATGCCCTTCTTATATTTGATAACAAGATGAAATTGGTGTAGAAAACCCATCCATCGATAGTGTCTTGATTGTTGCAATTTAGTTTGTGAGTGTAAATATTGAAGTGGTTGATGATCTGTGTGTATGATTGTTTCTTTACCCATTATGTAATGTTTCCACTTTTTAACACTCTGAACTAATGCATATAATTCCTTATCATATGTAGGATAGTTAACTACTACTGATGTGAATGTCTTAGAATGAAAGCATATAGGCTTTATGTGCTGCATCAACACTGCCCCCATGGCATATTCACTTGCATCTGTCTCGATCTCAAATGGATGTTGAAGATTTGTTAGTGCTAGTACTGGCATTGTACTAATCCTTTCTTTCAATGTGTCGAAGGCTTTCTGTTTTTTGCCTCCCCACTGAAACACCTATTTCACACTTGTCAAAGCATGTAAAGGAGCTAAAATCAAAGAAAAGTTAGCAATAAGCTTTCTCCAATATTGTGCTACCCCTAAGAAACTTCTAACCTTTGTAGCAGTATTGGGCTTATGCCAATTTACAATGACTTCAACCTTAGAGGGATCTCCCAAATAATTCAAAGATGTTCTGCCAAATTCACATTTTGACAGTTTTACATAGAGATTTTCTCTTTTCAAAACATCTAAAATATGCTTTACATGCTTTACATGTTCATCCCATGTTCTACTAAAAACAAGAATATCATCTAAATAGACTATTACAAAATCACCAATGAATGGTCTAAATACATCATTCATGACTTGCATGAATGTAGTTAGAGCATTAGTTAATCCAAAAGGTGTAACCATCCATTCATAAAGTCCTTGCTTTGTTTTGAAAACAGTCTTCCATACATCTTGTTCTGCAACTCTTATGTAATGGTAGTCACTTTGTAAGTCCAATTTAGAGAAGTAAACTACATCTTTTAACTGATCTAACAAATCATAAATACGAGGAAAAGGATAACAATTCTTTATTGTGATTTTATTTAATGCTCTAAAATCAATGCACATTCTCCATGAACCATCTTTCTTTTGCACTAACACAATAGGTGATCCACGCGGTGATGTGCCTGGTCGAATAAACCCTTGATCGAGCAACTCCTGTACCTACTTCTTTATCTCTGCATTCTCTAGAGTTGGGAGGTCAGGGGTTCCATCCTCCCTGATCCCCAAAATTTTGGAAATAAGGCCACATTGGGAAAAATCTGGGTTACCACGTGTCAGCACTGGATTGGCCCATATCAACCAATCACAATCTACCACGTCACCTCCTTTGTTGACATCATCCAGGAGTTGTGACTCATTCTCGGGGTGACATGAGTCCCTGTTGACGTAGGAATTGACCTAGTTGACCATTGATCGTTGACCTTTGACTTTTTCTTTGACATTTTGCCCTAATTCTCCTGTTGACTGGCTCTAACTTCTCCATCCAAACTCAGATTTACACACCATTCGCACCATTAGAATCATGTCAATGAGAACTTTGACCTGATCCCACTTTCATCTACATTTGAAGATTTTGATCTGGAGGCAAAACTGGATCCATTTTGGATCAGGTGGTGCTAGGGTGAGTTGTAGCTCATTGGGTGTTGAGGCATCCGTTCAGTTGACTACTGAAGAATCTCGGGCATTGGAGTTTCCATCCAGTGGAAGCTAGAGAAGAATGCTTTTCTAGATTCTAGGAAGTTGGAGCTTTATTTTCAATTGGAGTTGAAGATTAAAGAATTATTAGAAAAGCATTCGGTGGTTTTTTACCGGGAGAGGGTTTCCCACCTCAAAATTTTTGTGCCTCCTGTGTTCTTTTATTCACTGTTGTTACTGCATAAACATTAATGATAATTGAAGATTAACTAATGCTCTGAAAATATTTAAAAGTTCTAATTGCTAAGGAATATCGATTCACCCCCTCTCAGTATTTTCCAACATTGACGAACAAGCCAGCTTGCTACTTGCATACACACTTCGTGAGTCTCCACATCTATGGTTGTGCAGCCTACTGGCTGAGAGCATGCACTCACTTGACCATTTCTGTGATCTCATTGAAGACACTTTATATCATTTTGATCCAGAACATCTTGACCAAAAACTGCAACAACAACAAAAGGCTTCACATGAATCACCTATGGATTTTTGGCAATGCTTCTGTGATTTGCAGTTCTAAGATCCGAAGAGACAGATGAAATTTTTCTATCTTTGGATTCGAGTACAGTCTTAAGAAAGCTGCTCATCCCAAGAAGAAGTTCAAGCTCAAACCCCACTCAGCATTCTTAAGTGATGGAGTTTCGCAATCATACACGAACTCGATCGTTGTCACAAGTGACTCTCCACTGTCCTCCCATCAAACAACTCCACCATCGCAGAATGATTTGGGAGAGCATAAACACACATTTTTTGAACCATCACGTCCCCCCGATGTTGCTACTTCTGATTTCTGCGCAGACTTGTTTGTGAGTCCCATACCTCATCACATGTATTTTGTACCTCAACCTCCATCTTCATATCCTGATAATCCTCCAGATGACACTGCCTTGTGTTCTTCCATTCCGAACTCTACACTTGTTTTGAATGAGGATCAATCTATCGACAAAGTTGTTGTTGCACAACCAACATGCGCTAGCATTCATGAAGAGCATGACGGGGGGCTTGAACATCCACTAGAAACAGGGGACCATCCATGTCTATCCGTACCTCTGTTTTTCCCTGGCATCCTTGTTGATCCTTCCATCCCTGATTTTTCATGTGTATCTCCATCCACGAATGCACCCATTGTTGATCTTTTGCAGGACACACCGTATGTTAGCCCATCATCCAACAACAGAGAGGACCAATCATTCATTGAAAATCCACTTGATCTTTCATCTGCTCTTTCTGAAAACGTAGAGGGTTAACATCCTTCCTTCTCATCTACCCCTCTGTGCGATTCATCAAACCATGAGGACGCCGACCAACATCATGAATTTTCTGATCTTGGTTGTCATGATCTCTTCACCTCATCATCCAATCACGATGTTGATTCACTCGTTGCTAATCCATCTAAGCCATTGGTCTATGAATATCCATCTATCAATGAAGTCAGAACCCCACAGACCATCGAGGCACCTCAGCCGGAGCTGATGGTTATGTTAGGCCCTCATTGTCTCGAGGTTGGTTTCACTTTTGATAAGGAAATTGTTCAAACACCCAAGGCTCCTCATCACTCATCTATATGCACTCAAGATCTATCTAACACTTAGATTTTACTTCCTCCACTCGAACTACACGATCCCATCACTCATGCATTCGAGGAATCTTACACAGCAAGCACACTTGTGCAACGTAAGTGGTCTACCTTTCTCACGTTTGCTTGCATATCATGGTCAAGGGAATGTTTACGCTTAACGTTTGCACGTAGTGTAGCACAACACCATGGCAAGTCTACAGAGTACATGTCATGTGCGTTCACTCATTTTTGTTCTGTGGATGCTTGTAAGCTTGGAGTGTGTTTGTTTTCATATTTATATCTTTCACATTTGCTGGTTCGCACAACTAGGTTGCTCACAGACCAAACCTTCACCAACATGGGTCAACCGATGCATTAGTGTATGCATTGGAAATATCACTTCACATGATTAGGCCCATGCACTGTTAGATTAGGAGTAAGAGTAGTGTTTTCTTTCAGTTTGCTTTCTTGCATGCTTGTTTGCATTCTTGCTTTGTATGTATGTTTGTTTGCTTGCTTGTGTGTTTTCTTACTCGCTTTGCTTTCGCTTTTACTTATGCTTCTATTTTCGATTTGGTTGCTTCACTTACTATTTTTGTTTTCATTTGTTTGAGTTGCTTAATACCTTACTATTTTTTTTTCTGTAAATAAGTGTTTCCAACTACTGTGTTCTGGCTTTTAAATAGAGTATGTGGCTGAGATTTGAAGAAACTTGTGACACTGCGGCACTTGGCCAGTCTTGCATCCATCTTCTCTGTACTTGATTATAACCTTCAACAATGAAGTCTCAACGGAAAATACAAACCATCTGTGAGGGAAGTTTTGGTTGAACCATGAACCTATGTCCACACTAGGAAGCCCCATGCCGGCACTTAGCCTTCTGCTCTCTATGTTTAAGCTCATCCAACTAGTAGAAACGGAGAAGGGGAAAATCTAAATGAGAAAACCTATGTCAGAGGTCTTACAAGCTTCTCTCAAGGAACAACCCCTTCTGCTCTCAATAAGTTGGGATCCCTCTTTCACCCCAAAAATAAATAAGTGTTGATGCACAGTCCTATTTAAAAAATACAAAGGCGAAAGAAGAGAAAGGCTTCCTGCGTAGAGAGGTGAAGCATGCAACTCCACTAGGGTACTAACCAGGCTCGTTGGAAGTAGAGCAATGTGTGTGTTCCTATGTGACTCCGTCGGGGTACTAGCCAAGCCTACTAGTAGCGGAGCAACACCAGAGATGAAAACTTATACTCTGAAAATCTTCAACTCGCAAGCTAAACAACCCTTCCCAGATTCAAAACATTGTGATTAAGTTGAAATTTTGGTTGTGTTTCACTGAGTTGGAAAAAGGTGAACCATGTATGTCCATGGCAGAATTGCGCGGG
>APFE031426066.1:41687-58228 GCA_000404065.3 Pinus taeda | reverse complement strand
CTTTGATGTGACTGTCTATTTTTCTTGTTCATGCTCATTATTTTATGGTACTGATATGCAAAAATAATTCAAAGTGTAAATAAGGAAGATTTGGTAAAAGAGCTAGATACTACTGATTCACCCCCCCTCTCAGTATTATTTTCAACAAAAAATTGCACAGAGGCTACTAACCTTTCCCACTCTGTTGACTGAGAAAATTGTGCAGACAGGCCGAACAGACACCCAGTGCCCATCCCTGTCTCCCTCAGAAAATTGTGCAGTTTTCCCAGTCAGTCCTCTCGATAGTCGACTGCCTGCACATCTAGAAAATTGTGCAGTTTTCATGAGTAGGCCTTTAGCTGCCCAGCAGTCCACTCAGCTCATAAATTTCACAAAGATGATCAGTATTCTAGCCTCCCATCCTTAGTGCAGTTTCTCTCGACAGTAGCAGACTGACAATTCCCTCCAGGAATTGCGCAATTTCTGCTACCAAGCTCTAGGCAGCTGACTACAAGTTCCCCTTGGAAATTGTGTAGTTTCTGCTTCTAGTGACCCAGTAACCAACTGCCAATTCCCTCCAAGAATTGCACAGTTTTTTTTTCCAGTCTCCCAGCGAGTTCCTCTAAAAAACTGTGCAATTTCTGTCTGTTAATCTTCCATGCAGCCCGGCCTATTCCTCCAGAAAATTGTGCAAATTTTGTTGTCAAGCCCTTATTGCTAGCTCATTCTGGAAAATGCACATATTCTGTGTGCCTTGCCTTCCTACAGCCTGGACTGTCCCTCCCAAAATTTGGGCATTTTTTCCTTCCATCCGAGCAATACCTCACAGACAGTCATTGTCGACTCGGATTGCCCATCTCCATCACCAAGTTGACTATTGCGCAATTTTCATTAGCAGGGCCCGGAGCCATCATCCCACCTCACAACCTTGTTGCCTCCCCCGGTCACCCGCATCCGAAATGATCATGTGTCATGGTAGACTAGGAGGTTTTTGGATTTGATGTCATCTTGTCATGAGTGAATGTAGGTACAGGTACATTAACAAACACGGTGCGACAACAAATGGGATGAACGAAGGGAGCACATGCAGAAGGAAAAGTTCACCAATAGACGAATGAATGATGCATGTGAAGAGATTTGCTCGCAAACAAATGATCATGCAAAGATGTGTTCGCGGATGGACGGACGAGAAAACATGCAATATGTGCTCATGGACGAATGAACGAACGAACATGCACCTTTCGCGAACAGATGATCCTGTTAGGAATTCCAACATATAAGCAAGGAGAAACATGCCAAAGAAACATCAAGCGAACCAATGACCATCAAAAACTTTGCGCACCTTGCCATGCGAAGGTGAAGTTGTGACACACCATGAAGACATACATCACCCAGCAGCACTACAGCTTCACATGCACTCTAGAAACAGCACAAATGTACCAGCACTGTCATGTCGAGTCGTGTCTTCCACATCTCTACTGTGGGCCATGTTGTCAATCAATGGAATGTAACGTGGAAGTCCAAGAGACCCACTTATTGTACAAAGAGTCATGTAAAGTCGAAAATTCATTGAAGTCAAACAATCATGAGGGTAGTCGAACAGCCACAAGGATCAATTTCACCCTTGGCTATAAATACCCCCTCATTTGTACATGCAAAAGAATTTTCACCTCAACTCCTCCCCCATAGCCAAGAGAGTATGTAATCTTTCCTTTGAGAATTAAGCAGTGGCTCCAACACCCCTTACATGGGGTTAGTGATGTATGGTGTGACAATGTGTCTTGGAACTTTCACTTAATTCATAAGCTTGCTAACAGGCCAGCATGTTTTCACACATGTATTGTAACTATTGTAAGACTAATCTTTAACATTTTTTATGCATATTTCTTTAACCTGTGTTCTGCATTTGAACTATTTCACTTGTTGTAATACATAATCTATTAATGGAAATGTGTTGTGTATGTTGTTAATGTTGTCTTGCCCATGTAGACTACTCTCTCAGACATCAGATAGATCTTTCACATAGAACTTGCTATAACAATTGTTGTACTCGAACGGACTAATTTGCTGAGTGTTATACATGTCATCTTCCCTTGTGTTTTGTGACTACTGCATTCGTGTGGACTGTTCTTTCGGAAGATTTGCATGTCTTGTTGTGTTGTGTGTTCTTATCAAAGTTGGGACTTCTCCCAACCAACTTGGGACTCACTCTCACCCTCTCCCTCTAACGTGAAGGAACCATCGATACAAGTGACACTTACACTCACTAGGCATGCAAACCTCACTTCTCGAAGACAAAGGAAACCACTCTCCTATGCTGACAAGCAAGAGTTGAGGCAAATCCTTAAGATAATGGCAATTGGTCCATCGTACTGGATGGGACTCCCACACCAAATAGTGTGAGGTCTATTTGGGACTACATACCGGGGTGATTCCCTGAATGTTGGTGGATCCAACACCGTCAATAAAAACACATATAAGTGCATAATAATGAATAAATTGAAATTAAATTACAATGCGTACCTGAAGTGTGCTTGTCACTTTTGTTGTTGACTTGTTGCAGTAGTAGACAAAGACTCCCACTCTTGATATAGGCCTGGAATCTATGCAAGACTATATCAAAAATTGACAACATCATATAGATTTAGCAGACTTGGTGTAGCATCAAGACTATGTAGCATCAAATGTGTAGTATCAAGAATAGGACATCCGAAATGTGGTATAAAAACTAACTATGACATATAGAGATATAGAGATATAACCAAGACCCTGTATGTACTTCCGTTGTCCTACAAAAACATATGTTAGAGATGATACTCATATTTCAAATGTAAACACTATACATACCTTGTTGTAGGAGACTTACCCTCGACTATTGATGTGTGGTCCTTACTGCAGTGATCCTTGAATGCGTGTTTTTTCTTGTCTTCTAGGAGCTCGATATTGAATCTGTTGTATCTATGTAATTTTGAATCTCTAGGATCTGAAATTTTGTCCTGTGGTAGCCCTCTAATTCCTCTTTTGAACCCCATAGGTCCGATCAAGATTGTATCCTTCAAGAAATATTTATTCCCAATCTCCCGTGATGGCTTGATTATAGACTGGTTCAATAGAGTGAACTTGTACGAAGTGTCACATGTCACTGTTGCGACCTTCAGCCCTAAAAATTCTACTCAACAAACTACAGTATGTTCTCTTTCTGGTACTATTTGCGAAATTTGAATCCAATGCTCAAAGAGAAAGTTATGACAATTTTCCCAACATCACCTGCTTAACATGGAATCTGGAGCCTGCAAAAACCATAACTTCTGCAAATCATATCTCCGAACATATAGCAAACCAAGATCTGAAATTCACTCCCGAGGTTCATCAAGATTTCGGATCAAATGGGTTTTAATTTTAGCTTCTGAAGCTTCGCAAAAATCCCTACTAGAGGAGGATATGAGGGTCACTATTTATATGAATGTCTTGAGTTGAGAGGGTCCTCAACAAGTGAACATTGGAGAATTTTTAGGAGCAAAAAACATTTATTAATTATTGACTATTCAATGACCACAACCAATTATGAGTGCCATGCCATAACCTCATATGGTTTTAACCCACTAACTTGGGTTACTAACTTCAAACATGAATATCTCTCAAACCGTGAAGAATTACTTGGCATGCCATATATCAATGGAAACATCTCGATGAGTAGGATCTAGCTAGAACTTCCTTGACTCATAATAGAGTAAGTTGTCAATTCAAAATTCCTATTCAAGATTGAGGTAGCCCCTGGTGTTGCTTGGGCTAATATCAATGACAACCACTAATCAACAACCTCCTCATATCAATCTTCGAAATGTGGCTACTTTTTAACCCACTGTTGGAGTCTCTAAAATCAAAATTCATATTCCTTTTATCCTCATCATGATTTTCATGGAGTACCTTGTCACCACTAGAAAGCATTTCTTGTAGCAACTTTGTCAAACCTTCCTTCAAATCTTTCATGTCCTTTTTCATTTATGTTTTTAAACCATCCTTCAAATCTTCCATGTCTGCTTTTAAACCATTCTTAAAGCCATCCACCTTAGCTTTTATTATCACATTAACTATGTTTTTAAAATGTTTCAGAAAGTGATGATAGTTTCAGTGTCTGCATTTTATTTGTAATAAATAGGGAAATCGTTGTCAGTGAGATTATCAACTTATTGATGGTTTCATGGTTTTTCTTCAAAACAGTGAGCTGAAAATGGGTTTATCAGCATTTATCAGCTGCAAAAAAATGACTAATAGGAATACGCTGACAGTGAGCTTATCAGCGTTTTTCTGTAATAATGGTCAGCTAAAAAACTATGTTTTTCTTGTACATCACAGTAATTTCGAGAACACTTTCCAGAAAAATGAAAACAAATTTTACGAAACCAAAAGTGGTTTTTGTCCAAAACAAAACCATTTAGAAAATCCTCTCTCGGTTTTCTAACAGGTGTTACAATTTAGAATATTCGAAGGTATATTTGAAAGGTTGTTTTCAGGATTTTGCAATTCTATTTTAGTAATTGTTTTCAAAATCATATCTCGAACAATGAGAACGAATTTTATGAAACCGAAAGGAAATTTTGTCCAAAATGGATCCATTTAGAAAAACCTCTCTCATATTTCTAACATCTATCACGTTTTTGTATTTTCGAAGGGATCGTTAGACCCTATTTTTCAGGATTTCGTGAGGAAAAAGCTCATGGACAATTGTTGACTTGGATACCACCTCACCAAATTCGACCTGGTGATCCTTATCTCCAGCCATGACTCTAGAAACAACATGATATTTAGATGCATAAAGGATTAGGAAGTTTTCTATATGCATGTATTTGATAAACTACATTATTATTTTTAGATTTTGTAATTAAGTTTTGCTAAAAACTTGTTTTAGTTTTGCAAGCTTTTCTATAAAGACAATTTTTGTAGAAGAAGAAAAGGGTGGATTTTATTGTAAAAAAAATAGCATTCTAGTGTATTTGAGCAGATCCTAAATATATTACAGTTTGGAGAGCATTTGTAGAAAACTCATGCGTTGTAGTTCCCTGTCTGTTATTTCTCTATTATGAAATATCTTCTTCATGTCTGAAAAACATTAGTATCTAAGATTAGGACTCATTGATGCTCCTTTCTCCTATTTATTAGTGATTAGTACTTGTTGTTCCTATCAGCTACATTTATGTTTTCTTTTAAGTCTTCTTCTTCCAAATTTCTCAAATTTTCAAAGGAGGTATTGCTACCCTACTTTTTGTTTCATGCTCATTAGATGTGTAGCATCATTTGTTAAAACTGGACTCCAAGCCCAATGGTGTGTTTTAGATACAACCCAACCAAAGTTTCATCCTATAAACCAAATCTGGCCACAGACCTCAATTGCAAAACCTACTACTATAGTTACCTAGAGTAGTTGATTTTTAGGGAGAGATCCTTCTCTAGGGGTAAGGGCTAGTTCTCAACCTAAAAGAGGTTTGAGGGTACCTTGAAGGTTTTCCCGCAACTGGGTTTCCTCTAAGAGATAACATTTTGGAGTCGTTGTCGGAGATGAAAAATTTCATCTCAAATCATTCTTAGGAGAATGATAAAGATCAGATTTGCTCGCTGATGGTGAACAGAGGGCAGACGCAGAAAGGTTGTGCATCATTGACCTGGTGACTCCATTCTCAACTGAATCTAGAGCTCAAAACTTTCATGACAACTCCATTGGTCAAAGACTCAGCTGTGTAAAGAATTTTTTGGCGACTCCACTATCTTAAGATGGATCCCCTTTCTACAAGGTATGATCCTATGAATCGTGCTCATATTCCTAGTTTTCCGAATCACATTCGATGCATAAATTGGTAGTCTTGTCTGCCAAAGTTTAATGATCAGGAAACGGATGATGTTGATTTAAATTTGGTCCAATTTCATTTGCATATTCATAAGTTAGGATTTACTTTCCTAAAGACCTCTTCATGAAGATGCTTATGGCTACCCTAGAAGTGGACACAAGATCATGGTATGAAAAACTACAACCTGGTGGCTTGTATTCTGTGAAGGATTTCCACACAAGATTCTTTTAGCATTATAGAAAAAATTACCTTCCCTTATTGTTGTTTGAATATGTTATGAAAACTATGAAATTTTCATTTAGTGTCTAGAAGATGTGCATGGTAACGAAGAGTTAATGGATGAGGAAATTTATGAAACCCTATGTGAATATTCATCCCAACAACAAATGGCAGTTTCCTCCTTGGATGAAAGAGAAATAGATCAGGATATTAAATCTGAAAATTATAATCCTCCCCTTGAAGTTGATAAAAATGTTTAGACTTTAAGTGACTAAGAAAGGGGTAATGATAGTCAGTCAGTAATTTCTATAGATTATATACCTCCTGTTTCAATCAGGGATGAAGAGAAAGTTGTTGTGGATTGTTTCCAAAATGGAGAGATCATTCAGGATCTCACATCTCTTGAAGATATAAAATCAAAAAATTCAGGAAATCAAGATGTTGTTTTTGTTGAAACATATGCACAACCATCCTCAAACACTCTTGTTTTGCAAGACATGGCTTTTTCATCTTTCTCTGATATACATTAAGATAATCAAGAATCAATGTTGCAGCCAATCTTTTCTTGTCCATAAATTTTTTTACAACATTATGATAGTCATCAGATGGAGGTCTTTGAGAAATAAAAATGCAGCTAGAGGAGTTCCATATCAGAGTGACAAAATTTGGAAAAACTATAAAATTAGTTTTGATTCTTATAAGGATCCTTTCGCAACAAGTTTGGAGTCAGAAAATAGGCCCAAATTTTCAAATTTTGTAAATATCAGATTTATTTTCAAATCTTCTTTTGAGTTATCATTAAATAGGCTTATCAGTTTACTCCACAATAAAGACATGCAAGGTTCCAATCGATTGACAATATGCTTGCATGGTTGCACTAGGTGTTTGACCTCGCCTACCAACAAATCATGGTTCAGCTTAGAGTAGGAAATGGCAAGCATCAATTTCAATTTTTAGTTTTCAAATATTGGTGTTTAGGGTGAAACTAGAGTTCAAGTGTGGATTCAATTGTAATAAAAAAATAATAATAATAATTCATATTTTACATTGTAGTATAGTTTTCAGTTTGCAGTTTCAGTATGGACTTTAGTGTGGTACAGTTTAGAGGTTGCAGGGTTACTAGTTGGGATCCACCAAATGGATCAGGCCTCTAGTATATGCGGTTATTTCTACCATCTATGATTGAAAGCGTCCCCATGGAGCCAGTTGTTATCACATTAACTATGTTTAAAAAAAAAATGAGAAAATGCTGATAGTTTCAGTGTCAACATTTTATTCGTAATAAATAGGGAAATCGTTGTCAGTGAGATTATCAGCTTAGAAATGGTCAGTTAAAAAACTACGTTTTTCCTGTATAGCACAGCAATTTCAAGAACACATTCTAGACAAATGAAAATGAAATTTACGAAACCAAAAGAGGTATTTTTCCACAACAAAACCATTTAGGAAAACCTCTCTTGGGTTTCTAGAAACTATTACAGTTTGGAATATTCTAAGGTATATTTGAAAGGTTGTTTTCAAAATTTTGCAATCCTATTTTAGTAATTGTTTTCAAAATCATATCCTGATCAAATGAGAACGAATTTTATGAAACTCAAAGAGGTTTTTGTCCAAAACAGAACCATTTAGAAAAAAATCTCTCAGTTTTCTAACATATATCATGGTTTTGTATTTTACAAGGGATCAATGGACCCTATTTTTCAGGATTTCGTGAGAAAAAAACCCATGGACAGTTGTTGACTTGGATGCCACCTCGTCAAATTCGACCTGCTGATCCTTATCTCCAGCCATGAATCCAACAAATACATGATCTTTAGATTCAAATAGGATTAGGACGTTTTCTATATGCATGTATTTGATAAAGTACGTTATTATTTTTATATTTTGTAATTAAGTTTTGCTAAAAAATTGTTTCATCATCTAATTCTGGTGAGAATTCTGGGGCATCTTTTGTTTCTTCTATGTCAGAATCTTCACTATTTGAATCATTGGTTGCTTCACAATTATATAGGTTCTTTGGTTCTTTTCCTTTAGCACACCTATGCTTAGGGTCCCACTTCTCACCACAGTGCTTGCATTTACCCTCTTTTATCCTTTGTGTTTCCACATTAGATTTTTCATCTTCACGTCGATGCAATGGAACATATCTTGTATTTTTTGCATCCGCATACTGAGGTGTTCTTCATCTTGAATATGTTTTTTCGGATTTTGACCAAAATATTTGTTCGAATTTCTTTTCGGTTGTTTTTGCTTTTCGCCTTGCTACTTCTATTGATGAAATGTCATGCATTTCAAGTTCTACTTGTAAATGGGTTTTGAGTCCCGAGATGTATGATTGAATTAGACGAGATTCTGATAACCAAGGTACTCGTGTTACTAAGGTCTCCCATTCTTGAGTGTATTCGTCCACACTTCCTTTTTGTCATAACTTGATGAGTTTTGAAAAGAACTCTTCTTCTCTTACACCTTAGAATCTTTTAAAGAAGGCATCTTTAAATTTTCTCCAACTAATGACGTGTGTTGTTTTTTTCCACCACATATACCAGTTATATGCTTCTCCTTCCATTTTCATGGATGCATGCCTGAGCTTTTCATCATCGTCATTGATGTCATATATCTCAAAGTATTCTTCTGCTTTATTTATCCATGCAACATTGTTTTTTTCGTTTCCATCGAATTTAGGCATCTCAACTTTTGCCCTTTGCTGGTATGTTGCTAATGGTTGAGCGAAAAAAGGGTGTTGATTAGTAAAGATATCCCAAGGTTTCTTGTTTGTAAAGGCCATGTTACTCGCTTCTTGGTGGGGTGTCGCTGATTTTTTTGGGGATTCAACCTTTTCATGAGAGTCTGTTGTCTTTGTTGAATCTAATGAGATGTGTTCTTGATTCTCTTCACTTTCTTTTAGTAGTTGTTCGGGTGTACAATTCGACCTTTTACATAGAAGTTTCAGCATTGTTAAGGCATCTCTGATGTTTACTTCTGCTTGGACATGTTGATTTTCTATCTTTATTTCTATTTGATTTGTCATATCCTGAAGATTTTTTATTTCGTCAACCTGCTCCCCAAGCTTGATTTGGAATTCATTTAATATTTTACTGACCTCATCATGGTTGTTATTTATCTTATGCTCTGAATCCAACATTTTTTTTGAAAATCCGCCATTGTCATTGTCGACATTGAGCGGGTTTGCGGGGGCATGTATTTATCTGCCAGCTTAAATATATATGTAGTTTTAATTAATTATATGGCATAAGTTTTTTTTTTTTTTTTAAATTAGCTTTTATATTATCACACTTATAACTAAGTTGAAAGTTTATATATTATAATATACCTATAAATTAACTTAAATATATATTATAATATAACTTATATAGACTTATATTATATAGTAATATATAATCTATATATATAATATATAATATATATAGTATATATTATATATACTATTATTATATTAATTAGTCATATACTATATATATTAATATATATATATATATTGTATGGATAGTTACGTGACTGATCCATCACGTTGTTTGACAGTTCACAAAAAAAAACCTTTACGGCAGCCCACCGCAATGAAATAGGGAGCACAATTTGTGGCTTATGTCAGCTGATGGACGGAACAGCAGGCCGCGGTGCAACAAGCGGACAGCAAGGGTAGCCGCACAGAACAGAGACCATGGTGTGAGCATGTCAGCGGATGGAAGGTGTATAGTAGACGGAGGTGGCGACAATATGACGTATTGCAAGTGGAAGGCAATAGAATAGCACTAGTTACAGGTCGAGGGCCGTACGCTCTGATACCAATGGAACAGAGAACCTTTGATACACAGAGAAATGTATATATATAAATATGTATTATTGATTAATTGACAGATGATGTTGATTACAAATGTGGTTCCTAGCTTATATACTGCCATGGACACCCTTTTGGGAAAGGGCATGATCTTATGATCGTGCCCTTTCGTCTAATTTAACTTAAAATTAAATTAGAAACCTAATCTAACTAATTTTTACATAACAGGATACTGTCGGTCCATATTACTGACATTTATTATGTATCATGTTGCCAATTATGTGTCAATATCTTACTTGTAATCTCAAGAAGAATATTTCAGTTCATTATCCCTGAAGCAGACCCCTTTTAACCTAAGTTTTTGGGTCGTCACAGGTGATCAATTGTCCTACCCGCGAAGATGGTCAAGTTTTGCACTAGCCCTAGTGAAGTCGTCGCTCTATCCATGTGTTTCACCTGTGAAGCTCTACATTTGGCAAGGTTTTTAACAACTCATCGAATCTTCAAGATGAAACTACTTCATGGGCGGTCCCAGGGCTAGTTGTTGGGTCAGATGAGCTCACTTCTCTCCTTTGGGATAGTTGTTCCACCTTTTGTGCAACCTCCCTAAGAGATAAGCTCTTCCTCCCATCTCTTATGGAACCTCTCCCTCCTATAAATGTCTTCTCCATGAATGAGATCAGATAGCTTGCATGTAACTTGATGATAGCCATATGTAATTTGGTAGCTTCAGGTTTCTCAGAGAAGAGTAGAGGTAGAGAGTGTTATTGGAGTGTGGAAGTAACCTCACATGTATTTTGGCTTGAGAGATGTTTGAGTAGAGTTAGTTTCAGAACTTTCTAGCATCAATCTTTTGAACGAAAGAGAGATTCATTTGTTCCCTTGGGAGATGGTTCACAAGTAAATGCTTATGGAGACATGCCGATGGGACCCCTCGAGGATACTTACGACGTCAAGGCTCGGTTGTAAGTTTTACTCTGATTTATATTAATACAAATCAATAGCTTGTTTCCTATATCATATGTAGAATGTATGTCGATAGCTTGAGGTTCCTTGACTCTTCAGGTAGATTGTTTGGTTGTTTTCTATTACATGTGTGGTGTTTATCTACATGTTTTTCAGGTACAAGTGGTTAGAATAACAAGAGCTGGAGCGACACGAAGAGGACTTCATCGAATGTCAATCTGAAGGTAGGCCTTCATAACACCATCTTTCTAATGAAATTTGCTTTGGTATTGTCTTTGTGGTGACTAGACCCACTCTAGGGCTAGAGGGGTTGCCTCTGGCTACAAAGGGAACTTAACTGTGTCACAAGTTGGCGACCATACTTGGGAGGCCTTGTCTTTTGTCTTTTGTGTTGATTGGTTTTGTTTGTTTATTGTCTCCCTTATTGTTTGGGTAGCATGCTCTATTTTGGAAGTTGTTAGACTACTCCTGTAGTCTTCCCACTCTCATGATTGATAGATTTGGCCTTGCCTCAGCCAAACTTTCGTTTTTTGCCTTTGATCTGAGGTCGTTGCTATTTATTTTCTGACAGTCGCGAAGTAGTTGCGCCTGCTCTGTTTTCTGGGTTACGCCTTTTACTGTCTGGCGCGATTAAATTTCCTAACAGTTGTGACGAGTCCTGAGATCGGCTCAGCGTAGCTAACTGGTTTACTTTTGCAACGACGTCGCAAAGTGCTTAGTTAGAGGGGTGCGACGATTTATTTTCAACGCATGTTGTTAGTTTTATACTCGCAACGATTCCTGTAAGTTTCAAATATTGAAGTTTGTTGGTTGATTGGCCAGTGTGTTCTATCCTCTGAGCTTGTTTTTTGCCTCGTTATTGTATCAGAAGTGTTGGCTATTAGGATTTTCGATTTCGGGTTCCAAGTCTTTTGAAATCCTTCCTCTTGAACCATGTGACCTAAATACCTTAGGGTTCTTGAATGATTGGTTTGCTTGGGTCGCTCATTCATTGGGATATTTAGACTCTTCTTGGCATAATCTCTGACCTTGTTTGAAGCTTCTTACTATTCATTGTTTGTCATCTTCTTGATTAGTATGTGACATTTGGTTACCAAGATTTCATGTCTTGTTTGTGCAGTTTCCTTCCTTCACTTGGCATAGATCACATTGCTTCCCAGTCAGTGAGACAGCTTTCCAGTTTTGCAAAAAGGAATATCTCCTTAGTTTTGAATCTTTGATTCATTTTTCATTTAGTTGCTTATCATTTATTTGAAAAAATCAAAGATTGCATTCATCTTGTATTAAGATTTGAAAGGCGATTTTTGCATTAGTAGATTCTTGAGATTAAGACATTGAAAAGCAAAAAGTGTGTTTTCCATTTTCTTATTTAGATTGCTTGCAAGTTTTAGTAAAAGATAAAAGCATAGCTCTCTCCTCTTGATTGGTTTGCTTGAGAAATGATGAAAAGTACCATTCTTGCATTTTCTTGCTTGTTTCTTTGCTTTGCTTTGAAATGAACTTCTCACTTTTCTTTAGTTAGTTGTTCATTGAAAAGAAATGGTTTCTTTTCTCACATAGTCCCATTCTAGGAGCTTTTGAAGATACATTCGGTGGGGCCTTGAAACTGAAATTTAATTCAAGATAAACTATTATAATCTATTGAATTAACCTAAGGAAGCATTCAAAATTAACGCTTATATATAGATTTCTAGGCTAGAGACGTGTTTCGGCGTTGTCAAACCTAGTTGCCGTTGTTTTCACTAAGGTTGGGTGATTCCTCCTTTCATGATTCAATAGGTACTAGTTCGGATTTGTGCTCCTTGTATCGTCATGTATATGTTGGGAGACCCTACTAGGTTATCATCCTATTATCGATAGAAAGTTGAGTCTACTGCCTTGCAAATCGTAATGCACCGAACACAGCATTCGGGAAGATTGATTGTCGTACAGGAAGTCCTTGGTCATTTCTCTTTCATTTTATTACCAAGGTGTATATGCAGTTTTACGATTTGTCTGGTAAACCTTTTCCCTAGAATTCCATAGCATTCACTTTCGTTCCTTTTTTACTCTTTAGAAGAAAAAGGATCATCCGAGCGCTTGTCCTTTCAAGCTCATTTCCAATCGAAAGTGATAGAGTCACCTTTCGTCATTTTCTTGACTCTTAGAAAATGAAAAGGAAAAGTTTTGTTTCAGTGTTCTAAAATTAATTTCCCACGAAATATTCCTGGTAAAAGTTGACTTCCTTAGTAATTCTTTAGAGTCGATTGCAATGAAAAAATTTCCAAATTCTACCAGTCAAGGGTTCCCCTCAGAAGGGAATCCTGGTCCTTTTCCTTCCTTTGGAAAGGTTGGTGCTCCTTATATGGAAACATTGTCCCTCCCTGGGTTAACCATTGGTTTACCTATCTGGTTATTTTCGACCTCAGTGATCCCGAGTGTCTCAATTCCTGCCCCGTCGTTTCCTTCATTCGAATCACGGCATGATGATTCTAAGGTTGAACCCATGCCTTCTCCTATTTCTTCACCTTCCTCTTCTACTTCGCTTGGTGAAATTTTCAAATCTAGTAAACATGAGGTTAAGAAGAAGAAGAAGAAGGAGAAAAAGAAGAAGTCAGCTAAGCAAGGGATCAACCGTGCAGTTGTTACTTCAAATGAACCTCCTAGCAGCAAACCCTCTGATCCTCCACGGAAGGTCAAGTTCCCTTGCAGGTTGTGTAAGGGTGACCATCTCCTCCGAGATTGTCCTGGTATTCCCAGAGTCTTAGAGGTATGGTCTCAAAATCCAGATCGACCCTCCCCATCGACCTCTGGAGATCATGTCGTTGTTGCACTCTTGTCTAGAAATGGTAAGAAGAAAGGAAATAGTATATTTCCTTGTAGGTTATGTGAAGGAGAGCATCTTCTTCACCTTTGTCCCCTTATGGATGAAGCTTCCAAAGTTTTGGAAGACCTTACAACTCCTCAACCCCAACTCCCTGTTGGTTATCAGAGGCTTTCTTCTGACCCTCCCTTGATTGGTAAAGAGATTAAATTGGATTCATCTCTTTCCCATCCTGCTCTTCCTGAACCTGACTCAATTGTGTCTATTCCCGACCAACCATTGGTCAGAAAGAGTGTCAACTTGGTCTCACCACCAATTGCTCACTTTGTCCCGAAAGAGCGTGGTGATCATACTTCTCATGTTCTTCTCATCTCCTCAGATTCTCATGAATCAATGAGTGAACCTCTTGTCCCAGCTGTTCAAGGGAGTCCTTCTTCTATTCCTACCAAGCATGAGGGCAATCATATGATACCCCCACCAAGTAGTTTTGTCATTTCTTTCGATTGGAGTCACTTGACTACTTTCCGCCTCCCATCTTATGTGCCTTTCTAGATCACAACACAAGCCTAAAATATGGTAGTACCTGGCACTCTATTGGATGAAGGTGTCTTTGTTAGCATCATGTCTTCCACTACTTGGCAAGCTTTGGACTCCCCACAGCTTGTGCTTATCACCCAGAATTTGTTTCCTTTCAACGGAGGAACTAGTCAACCCTTAGGGATCCTTCCGAAGTTCCCTATTACTTTGGGAGGAAAGACCGTCTATATAGATGTGATGGTCATCCAAGGTTCGTTAGATTTCAATATTCTCCTTGGACGTGACTATATTTATGTCATGGGAGCTCTCGTTTCTTCACTTTTCCATGTGGTTTTTTCCCACACAAAGGAAGAATTGTGACTATTGATCAATTGTCGTTCATTGGTCACCAAGTGCCTCCTTTGCAACCATAATCCCCTATTGACCCTTGTTTTCAAGCAGTACCTTCCCTGCCACAGGTCAATTATGTGGCTACCCATTCCGTCTCCACATTTGCTAATGATCACACAGATGGTATGGTACATTATGTACTGGAAGCATTGGAACCTGATATGTCTTTGGTACCAAATGACACGTATTCCTCCTGGAGCATGGTCCTTCCGTCTAGTGCAGACCTCTTGGGAGCCATGTTCTCATATGGTCCATGAAAATATGTCTGAGGATAGTTTGCTCCTGGGTCAACCTCATTAAAAAAAGAACCAAAGGGCATGAAGATTTCTTTTCTTGTGTCAACCTCGTTAAAAAATGAAACGAATGCTATGAGGATAGTTCATGGTCTTGTGTCGACCTCGTTAAAAAATGAATCAAGTTGTGAGGATAGTTCTTTTATTGTGTCAACCTCATTAAAAAATGAAACAAATCCCTTTTTCAAATCGAGTCTTTGATTAAGATCTCGTAAAATCCCAGTCGAGTCTTTCCAAGATCTCGCAAGTGAACCTTCATTCCATTCACCTAGTTGAATGAAATGAAGCTTGGGGAGCATGTACCTTGATTTGAGTCACTATGCTGGGGGCATGTGAACTTATAGCAAGCATAGTTTTTCATTTCAATCTTGTGTAAAACATGAAACCGAATCCAAGAATAGTTCTCCATGGTTCAAGCTTGTGTAAAAATGAACCCGCACCCGATTTACATCTCGTGATTACCGTTTTTATCAACTAATTTCTACTATATGAACCTTGGTTGTTTCATTCCATCGTCACCATCTCTTTGTCCAATCATAAGCTTTCACTTGGTTGTTTGTCCTTTCCTGAGGGACCGCAGCGATGAGTGGTTTTATTAACTAGCCTCCTGACCATTATGTGTTTTGAGCAGTTCCACCATTGCCGAAACCAATTGCTACCCTTTATACCTCGTTCCTCTAGGATGAGTCATCTTTAAGCTCTTCTCTGACTTGTAAAAGATGAAAATATTTTCAAGTATTTTTCCCTTTTTGACTTGTTAAAGAGAATACAAATGGGGGTCCACTTTCAGCTCTTTTCCGACCCTTTAAAAATGAAAAGATCATCAAGCTCTTGTCGCTTTGAACTCGTTAAAGGCTGCGAAGCGTCAGCTACCTAGTATAAGTTTACCCCTTTTACGAGCTGGGATAGATTACTTATGAAAAAGGTATACGTTGATCTATCATGGTCAATAGGTTCCCTTGGATATTGTTTTCTAACTTTTTGGATTCGAGGGACAAATTTATGAAAAGGGACCTTTGGAGTTTTCTTTTCTGTGTCTTTTTCAAACTCTCTAAATATGAAAAAGACTCTAATTTTTACTTTTGTCAGACTTGTTAAACCCTGACGACATTGGACTTGTCATCATGAGGAGATCAAGCTTCTCCTTCCTAGGGCTCATTAAAATTTACTAGGTTGGATTTGTCCAAAGGACAAACTTACATTACAAGCATATGCTATCCCCTTCAAGCTTGTGTTTCAAAAATAATTGGGGTACTCACCAGAAATGGTGAGGGAAAATTTGGAAACATTCTGTTGGTTGTCTTAGTTGTTACGACAGCTTGTCGCTCCTGGACATCGACACTCTTTCTACTTCGTGTCGGGTTGAGATATCCTCATTCTATCGTTGGTCTTCTGGGTTTTGGGTTATTCATTTTTCCTCATTCCATCTGATCCTTGCTACATCATCATGACCTTTGGTCCCTTGGTACCAAAATGCTGCCAAATTCCGGAGTCATGTCACTGATATGTTCAAGAGCTTAATCCTTCTACAGTTTGTATCCTTACACACCTTCCTATAATTGTTTATATCATCCACCTTGATGCAGGAGCATCCAACCAGGGGTGAATGTTATGAACCCAGCTCAAGAAAAAGATAGAAAAGATAGATCAATGCCTTAGAATTTAGCCTCTTCGAGGGGGCAACCTCCTTTACATTACATAAATGAACAATTCTT
>APFE031426066.1:12957-32397 GCA_000404065.3 Pinus taeda | reverse complement strand
GGGGCACAACAATATTAATAAGGGGTAAAACTACAATAGTAATGGGGTAATCACTAGTATTATAGGGACCCAACAGTGAACAAGAGAGAGTGTTTGTCTCACAAGCTAACAGGTTCACAGGTCATTGTACCTAAGTTGTTTTTTTTATTTATTTTATTTTCTTAGTTATCAGCAATTGGGACATGACAACAAGTTCTGTTTTAGTTTTCTATTAAGAATTTTTTTTTTTAAGAAAACGAAAACTATGTTTTTTTTAATTAATTCCAGAATTTAGGAAAAAAATAAATTAACAGTTACTCACAATAACTACCTGTAACCATTGACAGTTTTTAAAATTGTTCAACAAATCATATAAAAAAGAGAAGAACAAAACCTTGTAAAGGTTGATTTCCATCATAGCAGAAGAGTAATAGAAAATATACAAGCAACTTTTGAAATCATTTGAATCCAATTTGCAACTAGATAAATTATTTTTTGTTCCAATATGTATTGAGTGCATTTCCAAATAAAAACAAGTATTGGCAAATTAAAATCTTTTAGTACGCATCGAGAATATCAAAGACAATGAGACCGAGAACATGGAAGTGTTGTTACAGTCACACGGAGAGAACTACTGTCAAAGAGCCAACAAACCTCACAAACAACTACCTACAGTTCTGAAGAGCATCAAGCGTACAACAAAGTAAACAAGCAGAGGGTTTCATAATCAGCATCACCAGATTACCAGCACGAAGATAGCATCAAAGACCAGGTACCACATGAATTAACATGCCATTATTTTCATTGCAAATATAGTTTGAAGGATAAATTACAAAATTCCTTGAAATTCATTTACAGTCTAAATTAAGACCAGTTCATATTACAAATAGATAGAGAAACCTGGGTTCAAAACCCTGAAAATACATTGACTTTAAAAGCCCCAAGTTACAAGCAAACTAAGTGACCTCCCTATAATCTACAAGACCAAAATATGGACTAAGTGACTGACAGAGACGCCGAAGCCTGAGACCACGACTCGGCAATATCAACAGATGACAAGCACGAGAAGCATGGAAAGAATCTACCCGGTCTAGCGAGTTGCAAGAGGAGTCGAACCCACAGTTTCTCTCTCACCATTCACCTGCAACCACTGCATACAGAGAATTAATAGAGGGAAGAAAGAAAATCTCAGCCGAACGAAGAAAATAGGGTAAGGGTTTATCACTTACCAGAGAAAGGGTCGACGAATTGCAGGAGGAGAGACCTCAACAGGCCGCGAACCGACAAGGAACCCTGCTCACAAGGAGCACCGACTGTCAGAACCAGCAAGAAAAGCATAACAGACATTAAATCAATGAAAGAAATCATACCTGAGTTAGTCGCACGCCGAGGACGAGTACTAGGTCACCTCGTGGCTGCAACCTGGATGCACAGTGACCAGTGATGAGTTAAACAACAAAACCACCAAACCAGTAATCAAACAAAATACAATAACAATGTTTCCAGATACATTCAAGGGGAAGCAACCCTTCACCGTGCCATAGAAACCTCCGAGCAAAGTTGCAGAACGCCAAGAGACAAGCCCAGAACCCTCAGGTAGACCAACAAATAAAACAACAAGCCATTGACAGTGACCAAACACTAGCAAAGCTCTGCCACTGAGTAAATCTGTGGCTGAAGAAACCAAGTAGAGCGCCATAGGAAAAAAACCAATGAATCCCACAAGTGAAAACCAGAGAGCAGACCCCGCAGCACAAAATGGAATGAAAGTTGAAATGATAGACCAAGTGAGAAGTTAGGGTTTCAAGCGCAGAGTAAGGCATGAGGATGGAACCCGAGGTAGAGACAGGTGTCTCCCTCACAGCCGAACCATATCAAGACATTAACCACAGCAAAATATCCAAACACTGTCGAAATCCACAAAATCATTTTATTAATTCTTTTTAATCAAATCTTGTATCTGGATAAAGGACGAGGGTTAGTCCCATCAATTTTGGTGTCAGAGCAGGAATAGTTGACTGATTTTCTTATAAAATGGAAGTTGGGAGAAGAGGTCGTGGCAGAGCTATTCGAAGAGTAGTAGATGAGGGATTGAGGGAAGAGATTAGGATCCTGAATGCCTGCTTGGAGGCAATAGAAGCAGGAAGGAGAAGGGCTCTGGAAGTAGGAGATGACAGTGAGGAAGAGGTTGTAGTTACAACAAATGGATCAGATGAAGAAGGACTTGAGATTAAATTATTAAGGTCAGTTTTGTTGGCTAGTAGTAAGCCAAAACCTGAAATTCCAAACTATGATGGAAGTTTGTCCACATAAGTGTTGTTGGACTGGATTAGTGAGTTGGATAAGTATTTTGAATGTGATAAGGTCAGCGAAGATAGAAGAGTTAAAATTCCCTGCTACCAAGCTAAAACAACACATAGCCTTATGGTGGGACAGTGTCCAGGCAGAAAGGAGAAGATTGAACAAGTTACCAATTAAAAAGTGGACCAGAATGGTCACCAAGTTGAAGGGCGGGTTTCTACCCAAAGATTACCTAATTGCTTTCCATCGATAGGTACAGAATTTGAAGCAGAGAGGAATGATGGTGAAATAATATACTGAAGAATTCTAGTGGGTGAATTTGAGATCTGGTTATACTGAAGACACCCCAGAAAAGACAACAAGGTTTGTGAATGGCCTAAGGCTAGAGATATTGGAGGAGATAAGTATTCTTTCTCCAAAAACCACAGAGGAAGCATACCAAAGTGCCTTAAAGGTAGAAGAAAAAATCACAAGGAAGCAGAATGCCAGGAGGGGATGAGGAACTGACAGAGGGAAAGGACAATCCTATGGCAGAGGAAGAGCTGTCAACAACAATGAAGAGGGTAGCAGTTCCAAAACGACAGGGATAGCAGAAAAGGAAGGAAAAACTAGGGGAGGAAGGCCATACCAAAGAGGCAGGGGAAATGGCAGAGGCAGAAGAGCTGCCTACCAGTGCTACAAGTACCACAAGTGGGGGCACAGATCCTTTGAATGTCCTGAAGGAGAACAGTCTGGTCAAAGAGGAGCATATGTTGCTCAGATAGAAGAAGTAGAGGCACCACCTCAAGAGGTAGATAATGTACTAGAGACAGGAGAGGCCTTAGTCTTGAATAAGGTATTGTTGAAACCAGTGAAAGAAACAACTAAACAAACCCAAAGGAAGGCATTATTCTGGACTATGTGCAAGTCACATGGTAAATGCTACAAGTTGATTATAGACAGTGGAAACACTAATAATCTAGTTGCAATAGAGATGGTGGAGAAATTGGGTCTACAACGACTGAAGCATCCAACCCCTTTATAAGGTGTCGTGGTTACAGAAGGGTCACCAACTGCTAGTTGATGAGTAGTGTGAGGTGGAATTCCATATTGGCAAGTATAGGGACACAGTTATTTGTGACATCATGCCCATGGATGTGTCTCATATTTTGCTAGGTAGACCATGGTAGTATGACCGAAAAGTTGTTCATGATGGGAAGACAAAATATTACAAGTTTGTTAAGGATGGGATTAAGCATACGCTAGTGCCCATCAAGGAAGAGGAAACAACAGAAACTAGTGGAACAAAAGTACTATTGGTGGGTGTAAAACAATTTTGAAATCAGATTGAAGATGACGAAGTGAAATATGCTATTGTGAGGAGACCAAGAACAGTGCTGTTGCACACTGAAATTTCTGATTTACCTGCAGAAATGCAGGAAATGTTACAGGAATTCAGCAACATTGTGGTGGACGATCTACCGAATAAATTGCCACCAAAGCGGAGTATCACCCATCACATAGATTTCATCCCTGGAGCTAGTCTACCGAATAAAGATGCTTACCGGATGAGCCCCAAAGACAACAAGGAGATTAGAAAACAGGTACAGGAGTTTTTGGATAAGGGACTGATTCGAGAGAGCTTGAGCCCATGTGGAGTTCCGATAATTCTTTCTCCCAATAAAGGATGTGAATGGAAGATGTCCATGGATTCGCGAGAAATAAACAAGATTATGATCAGGTACAGGTTTCCATTGCCAGGAATGGACGACATGATGGACTGTTTGAGCGGGGTAGCATATTTTTTGAAGATAGATTTGAAGAGTGGATACCACCATATTAGAATTCGGGAAGGGGATGAATGGAAAACAGCTTTCAAGACTATTGAAGGGTTGTATGAATGTCTGGTGATGCCATTTGGTTTAAGTAACGCACCTAGTACTTTTATGCGCCTGATGAACAAAATGTTGAAGGAGTTCATTGGGAAATTTGTGATTGTGTATCTTGACGATATACTGACTTTCAGCAAAACCAGGGAGGAGCATTTTTGACATGTTCGATATGTTCTGGAGAAATTGCAGCAAAACAAGTTGCTGATAAATCTAAAGAAATGCACTTTCTTTCAGAAGGAGTTGGTCTATTTGGGTTTCGTGATTGCAGAGAATGAGCTGAAAATGGACCCAGAAAAATTTGCAACTATACTTAGCTGGCCATCCCCTAAGATTCTATTCGAAGTTTGAAGTTTTCATGGGTTGGCAAGTTTTTATCATAAGTTTATAAGGGACTTTAGTGGAATCTGCACACCTATGTTGGATACAATCAAGAAGGCAAGTCAACCTTTTCAGTGGATTGATGTTGCGGAAAAGAGCTTCCAGATATTGAAAAAGAAGATCACTGAGAGGCCAATTTTGAGGCTACCTGACTTCAACAAACTTTTTCAAGTTCATTGTGATGCGAGTGGTACAACCATTGGGGCCGTACTCAGCCAGGAAGACAAACTCGTTGCTTATTTTAGTGAAAAGTTGAATGAAAGCAAGAAGAAGTACTCGTCTTATGACAAGGAGTTCTATGTTGTCATCCAAGCATTGAAGCATTGGAGACACTATTTGCTGGCTAATGAGTTTGTTTTATTTTCTAATAATTTTGCCTTGTAGTACGTTATGCAGCAACACAAGTTGAACCACAAGCATGCAAATTGGGTTGAATACTTGCATAGTTACACATATGTGTAGAAACATATTAGTGGACAAGCCAACAAGGTAGCAGATGCATTGAGCAAGAGGCTTTTTCTCTTGCAGGAAAGCACGATACAAGTGCTGGGTTTTGAACACCTGAAAGACTTGTATCAGACAGATGCATATTTTAAGGAGGCTTATGAAGCTTGCCAAAACCCTTTGATGAGGAATAATAGTCCATGGTTGGACTATAACCTACAGGAGAAGCTGCTGCTTAAGGGAGGACAGTTGTGTATTCCCAACTATTAGACCAGGGAGAACATCATCCAGGAGAAACACAATGGAGGTCTTATTGGACATTTCGGCATTGATAAGACCTTAGATCAGCTCAGTCACTTTTATTATTGGCCAAGGAAGCGAAGGGATGTGCAGTGATTTGTAACCAGGTGTAAATTGTTTCAGTTGGCAAAAGGACACAGTCAAAATACGGGAATCTACACACCACTGCCTATTCTAGGTAGACCGTGGGACTCAGTCAGCTTGGACTTTGTCTTAGGTTTGCCAAGAACACAGCATGGTCATGACTCTATGATGGTGGTAATGGACCGGTTCTCAAAAATGGCACATCATTATCTCTGACAGGGATGTGAAATTCACAGGACATTTATGGCGCACCCTGTGGAAGAAGCTGGACACACAGTTGAACTTCAGCTCCGCTTATCACCCACAGACAGATGGATGAATGGAGCTGGTGAACAAAAGTTTAAGAAACCTACTAAGGAGTCGAGTGGGAGAAAATTCACATATGTGGGATCATGTGCTTGCTCAAGCAGAATTCACTTACAATGATTCACCTAACCAAAGCACAGGAAGCAGTCCTTTTCAGAGTATGTACGGAATGCATCCCTGAGGAGTGCATGAACTGCGAGATTTGGGACAGCTAGAGAAAACAAGTGCTGACGGGGAAGACTTTGCCAGAGTAATTAACGACCTACATGAGTAGGTAAACATGAAATTACAGGACAGCAGTCAGAGGTACAAATAGTAAGCTGATTTGAAACGACATGAGGTACAACTTAATGTGGGGGATCAGGTCCTAGCGCATCTGCACAAGGAACGATTTCCTAGGGGCGAATACAATAAGATAAAATTCAAAAAAATTAGACCTTGTAAGATTCTACGTAAGTTTTCTACAAATGCCTATGAACTGAAATTGCCTCCAGGTATAGGAATATCGCCCATTTTTAATGTGGTAGATTTATTCCCATACACTGCCAATCTGGAAGAGGATAATTCAGCACAACCAAAGCGAGACACCCAGGAGGAGAGTAGTTCGTGGATGAGACAAATGCCTTCAGTTCAGCTGCTCGAAATCAAGGGAATCCTCGACACACAAGTGGCCATGCGAACACGGAAGAAAGAGTACCTATAGTACCTCGTCAAGTGGAAGAACCGCCCTATAGAGGATAGTTCGTGGCTTGATGCGGGGTAGATACAACGTGCAGGGTATTCTATCAAGGAGCTCATGGACCGGAGCCATGACTTTTTGTTACCCTGGGAGCCTAATGCAGGAGCATCCAACCAGGGGTGAACAAGAGAGAGTGTTTGTCTCACAAGTTAACAGGTTCACAGGTCATTGTACCTGAGTTGTTTTATTTATTTATTTTATTTTCTTAGTTATCAGCAATTGGGACATGTCAACAAGTTCTGTTTTAGTTTTCCGTTAAGATGTTTTTTTTTAAAGAAAACAAAAACTATGTTTTTTTTAATTATCCAGAATTTAGGAAAATAGGAAATTAACAATTACTCACGGTAACTACGTGTAACCGTTGACAGTTTTTAAAATTGTTCAACAAATCATACAAAAAGTCAAGAACAAAACATTGTAAAGGTTGATTTCCATCATAGCAAAAGAGTAATAGAAAATATACAAGAAACTTTTGAAATCATCTGAATCCAATTTGCAACTAGATAAGTTCTTTTCTGTTCCAAGATGTATTGAGTGAATTTCCAAACAAAAACAAGTGTTGGCAAATTAAAATCTTTTAGCAGGCATCAAGAATATCGAAGACAGCGAGACCAAGAGTGTGGAAGTGTTGTTACAGTCACATGAAGAGAACTACCGTCAAAGATCCAACAAACCTCACAAACAACTACCTATAGTTCTGAAGAGCATCGAGCATATAACAAAGTAAACAAGCAGACGGTTTCATAATCAACATCACCAGATTACTAGCATAAAGATAGCATCAAAGACCAGGTACCACATGAATTAACATGTCATTCTTTTCTTTGCAAATATAGTTTGAAGGATAAATTACAGAAGTCCTTGAAATTCATTTACGATCTAAATTAAGACTAGTTCGTATACAAATAGACAGAGAAACTTGGGTTCAAAACCCTGAAAATACATTGACTTTAAAAACCCCAAGTTACAAGAAAACTAAGTGACCTGCCTATAATCTACAAGACCAAAATATGGACTAAGTGATTGACAGAGAGGCTGAAGCCTGAGACCAAGACTCAACAGTATCAACAGATGACAAGCACGAGAAGCGTGGATAGACTCTCCCAGTCTAGTGAGTCGCAAGAGGAGCCGAAGCCATAGTTGCTCGCTCAC
This sequence comes from Pinus taeda, assembly GCA_000404065.3. Classification (NCBI taxonomy): domain Eukaryota; kingdom Viridiplantae; phylum Streptophyta; class Pinopsida; order Pinales; family Pinaceae; genus Pinus; species Pinus taeda. The sequence continues at coordinate 24,843 of APFE031426066.1, read as the reverse complement.
CATTCACCTGCAACCATCGCATACAAAGAATTAATAGTGGGCAGAAATAAAATCTCAGCCGAACGAAGAAAATAGGGTAAGGGTTTATTAATTACTAGAGAAAGGGTTGACGAATTGTAGGAGGAGAGGCCTCAATAGGCCGCGAACCGACAAGGAACCCTGCTCACAAGGAGCACTGACTATCAGAACCGGCAGGAAAAGCATAGCAGACATTAAATCAATGAAAAAAAGCACACTTGAGTTAGCCGCGCGCCAAGGACGAATATTGGGTCACCTCGTGACCGCAACCTGGACGCACAATGACCAGTGACGAGTTAAACAATGAAACCACTGAACCAGTAATCAAACAAAACACAATAACAGTGTTGCCAAATACATTCAAGGGGAAGCAACCCTTCACCGTGCCATAGAAACCTCTTAGCAGAGTTGTAAAACACCAATAAACAAGCCCAGAACCCTCAGGTAGACCAACAAATAAAGCAATAAGCCATTGACAGTGACCAAACACTAGCAGAGCTCCGCCACTGAGCAAAGTCGTGGCTGAAGAAACCAAGTAGAGCGCCACAAGAACAAAACCAATGAATCCCGCAAGTGAAAACTAGAGAGCAGACCCCACAACACAAAATGGAATGAAAGTCAAAATGACAGACCAAGTCAGAAGTTAGGGTTTCAAGCGCAGTGTAAGGTAGGAGGATGGAACCCGAGGTAGAGACAGGTGTCTCCCTCATAGCGGAAATATATCAAGACATTAAACACAGCAAAATATCCAAACACCATCGAAATCCACAAAATCATTTTATTAATAATTCTATTTAATCAAATCTTGTTTATGGACAAAGGATGAGGGTTGGTCCCATCACACCTCATCTTATTCCTTTGTCTTGCATCGATGATGTGGGAAACATTATGGCCCTCCTTCCACCAGTTGCTTCCTGTCGACTTCAGCTCATTATCCGGGAAGTTGATCTAGAGACTCATTTCTGGTACCTTGGAGCTTGCATGCCTCAATGGAAAGTTCTTTGCACTCGATGACAAGCTTGCTTCATTGCTCTTCGATCGAGTGATTTCATAAGTGTTCGACTTCAAATCATTCTTCACATTTTGTAGATTGTACTAACTGTACCTTGAGAACCATTGACATTACTGGTTAGAATTTGTACCATGATCAGGTTTGGATTCAAGATCTTGGGCTCAGATTACACGAGTCTAGCTTGCGTGGATTGATTCATACATGGCTCTTTTGATTGGATGGTTGCGACCATACCTGAGTCTTTTTTGTGGTCTTTATGATTGGATGGTTGCGTCCATACCACAGATGGTTGCATCCATACCACAGACCATTTATGTTTATCTTCTAGATGGCTGCCCCCATGCCTTATAAACATGTATATCCTTTCACTATGTACTCATGTATCAAAGATATTAGTTGTACTTGCATTTGCAGGTTCTCCGAGAGAATGCTCTGTTTGGGTTATGGATTCGTAAAGCATTTCACCCCTCCCACTCTTGCAACCTTAATGCTTTAGGGGCATGTGTTACATAGTAATTTGTCACCAACCCCGCATTCCCTGATTCTGGATACTGCCGGTCCATATTACTGACATCTATTATGTGTCATGTTGCCAATTATGTGTCAATACCTTCCTTGTAATCTCAAGAAGAATGTTTCAATCCATTATCCCTGAAGCAGAGCCCTTTTTACCTAAGTTTCTGGGTTGTCATGGGTCATCAGTTTTCCTACCCACGAAGATGGTCAAATTTGCACTAGCCCTAGCAAAGTCGTCACTATTTCCCTATGTTTCACCGGTGAATATCTATTTTTGGAAAGTTTTTTAACAACTCGTCCAAGCTTCGAGATGAAACTGCTTCATGGGGGGTCCTAGGGCTAGTTGTTGGGTTAGATGAGCTCGCTTCTCTCCTTTGGGATAGTTGTTCCACCTTTTGTGCAACCTCCCTAAGAGATAAGCTCTTCCTCCCATCTCTTATGGAACCTCTCCCTCCTATAAATGTCTCCTCCATGAATAATATCAACTAGCTTGGATGTAACTTGATGATAGCTAGATGTAATTTGGTAGCTTCAGGTTTCTAAGAGAGGAGTAGAGGTAGAGAGTGTTATTGGAGTGTGGAAGTAGCCACACATATATTTTGGCTTGAGAGATGTTTGAGTAGATTTGGTTTAAAAACTTTCTAGCATCAATCTTTTGAACGAAAGAGAGAGTCGTTTGTTCCCTTGGGAGACGGTTCACAAGTAAATACTTACGGAGACATGTCAACGGGACCCTTCGACGAGACTTATGACGTCAAGGTTCAATTGCAAGTTTTACTATGATTTATATTAATACAAATTAATAGGTTGTTTCCTATATCATATGTTGAATTGTATGTCGATAGCTTGAGGTTCCTTGACTCTTCAAGTAGATTGTTTGGTTGTTTTCTATTACATTTGTCGTGTTTCTCTACATGTTGTTTTCGGGTACAAGTGATTAAAATAACAAGAGCTGGAGCGAGAAGACGAGGAATTCATCAAACATCGATCTAAAGGTAGGCCTTCATAATACCATCTTTCTAAGGAAATTTGCTTTGGTGTTGTCTTTGCAGTGACTAGACCCACTCTAGGGCTAGAGGGGTTGCCTCTATCCGCAGAGGGAACTTGCCTGTGTCACACTAGGTGTGTCAAAAAATTTGTTTCTAGGAATTTTTGAATTAAACAATGATATCTATGCTTCTCTATGCCCTTTTAATCACTTCAAACTTATTTTTCAAACAAAATTTATTGAAAATTAAAAAAAAAGTATACACACATTTTTCTTTTTTTTTTAGGAGCTCGATATTGAAACTGTTGTAACTTTGTAATTTCAGATTCCAAAGTCTAAAATTTCGTCCTATGGTATGCCCCTAGGTCTTATTTCCAACCCCACATTTCATAACGAGCTTGGATTTTTCAAGAAAGAGTTATGTCCAATCTCCCATGATGATCTGATTATCGACTAGTTCAATAGAGCGAACTTGTAAAGAGTTCCACGTGTCATTGTTTTGACCTTCGGCCCTGAAAATGATACAAAAAAGCTACAATTCATACAATTTTAGCCACTTTTTATGAAATTCAAATTTGATGCTCATAGAAAGAGTTATGACGATTTTCCCTTAGTCACCTATTTGAGATTGAATTCTGGAGCCTGCAAAAACCCTAACTTCCCTAGATCATATCTCTGAAAATATAGCGAACCAAGATCATAAATTTGTACCCAAAGTTCATCAATATTTCAGCTCTGCATGGTTTCAATTTCAATTTCTTAAGCCTCGCAGAAAAAAGTTATAGCGAAAATACCAAGATGGCCTGATTGAAGAAGTGAAACCCTAAAATCCAAAGCTCTGATACCAAATGTTATGCAACCAGCTCACAAAATAGAAGAAAGTATAGATCAACGACTTAAAAAATATCCTCTTCGAGGGGGAAACATCATTTACATTACATAAATGAACAGTTCTCAGATGATACAAATGACTAGACCTCCTTGCTATATATAGGAATCTAAAGGTTCACAATATAATTAGAGCCTACATAAAAATAATAATTTAAGGACACAACAATAACAATAGTGGTATTCTATGGGGCATAACAATAACATTATGGAGGATAGATGGACACAACAATAACAATAGTGGGATTCTATGGGGCATAACAATAACAATATGGGGGATACATGGATACAACAATAAAAATAGGGAGCTACACCAGTATTATAGGGACCTAACAATTATTGTTTCTCTTGCTTCAATTATGAGTTGGAGGTTACCATAAATAGTTGTAAATACTGTGTTCCTCAATGATGTGATTGAGGAGGAAGTGTACATAGAGCAACCTCAAGGCTTTGTGATACATGGGAAGGAGTCCCATGTATGTGGATTGAAGAAGGCTTTGTAAAGACTCAAGAAGGCACCCAGGGCACGATATTCCAGGATTGATGGATACTTTATGAGTTTGGGATTCACACCGAGTGATGTGGATCCTAACCTTTACTTCATTATTGTTGATGGTGATCCTTTGATGATGTTCCTTACTGGGGCAGAGAGGCTCATTGTCGAGTGCGAGAGTGAGTTGGCTTCGGATTTCGAGATGAAAGATCTTAGCTTGATGCATTATTTCTTAGGATTAGAAGTGTGGCAGGAACCCAGTCAGATCTTCCTTAGAAAAGGGAGGTACACAGTTAAAATCTTGAGGAGATTCGGTATGATGGATTGAATTTCCATGGATACACATATCGTTACAAATCTAAAGAAGTTGATTCCACTTCATATTCAAATTTGGTGGATTCCACGATGTACAAGTAGTTGATTTGGATCCTTAATGTACCTGGTTAACACTAAGCTAGATATTTGATTTGTAGTGAACCCCCTGAGCTAATTTATGGTTGATATGAGGCTTATACCTTGGGTTGCAATGAAGCATGTGTTGAGGTACCGACATAGTACAGTTGTATATGTATTAGATATGCCTCAAGTGGTGAAGTGAGGTTGCGGTATATATTGATTTTGATTGGGCCATGAGTGTAGTGGAAAAAAATAACACCTCGTGGTGTTGCTTCAGCTTGAGATCAACTATGTTATCCTAGTTTAGCACGAAGCAAACTTTTTCCGCGAATCAGGAAGCAATGTGACTTCAGAAGTTGCTTGCAAGACTATCTGATCAGGTGCTAGAGACGACCTTGATATATTGTGATAATCAAAGTTGTGTCAAGCTTCTGTAAAATCCAATATTTCATGACAAGTAGAAGTGCATTGAGGTCAAATATTACTTTACCTGAGACATGGTGTAGAAGGGAGCAGTGAAACTCTATTACATATCCATAGACTAGTAGATTGTAAGAATTCTCACCAAGCCTCTATCTAGGGGGGAGTTTGTATACTTCAAAGACAAGATTCACATGCTGCATAATGTCTCCCTCACTTAGAGGGAGTGTTGATGTTTTTACAACATCGAGAAGACATTATCCCATGGGGACATGCCAATTTGACTAGGGGAGAATGATACATTCACCCATGGGGCCCTGTTGACTTGGCTAGGGGAGATTGGCCAATGATGCTCACATTATGCTCCATGATGGAGTGATCTATTTTTTATAGAGCGATTTTGAATTTTTTATAGATCAGGTTTTTTCACCCAACAGTGGGGTAAACAATTCTAGTCTAATGTTGAGTTGTGTTGTAGGCTCCATTAGTGAAGGGGTTTCTTGTGATGGGGTTCCCTTTGATGTGTCCCCACTCAACATTAGAGCTCTATATAAATAGACAAGCATGTGAGAGGCCAATTATCAACATAGCAAGCTCATTGATCTTTTCTAGTAGAGAAGAAATTCAGCCAAGGAGAAATCTATTGTTGGAGATCATCTTTTCATCTTTCTTCATCATTCTATCATTCCTTTTGAAGGTTGGACATGTGAGGAAGAAGGTCAAGTTTGACTAGAGCATTGACTAGGTCACACTAACTATGTGACTGAGCTTTGACCACAGACCATATGGATCCGCACATGCAAGTTGACCGCAGACCGCACATGTAGTTTGACCACAAACTTTGACCATAGGGCCAAAGTTGATTGCATATCAGTTTGACAATGTCATTAACTAGTGTTGACTTTTGATTTTGACTGGTTTGACCAGAATTGACTAAATATAAGTTTGACCAGGTTTCACTGGTATTTGACTTGTATTATTGGCATAGATTGCTAGACAAAATTTTTATTTGTAACCTTCCTAAGAAGACAATTTCTCCTCAATAAAAGATTGTTGGGTTTTCTCCCAAGGTTAGGTTTCCTAGACGAAAATTTTGTGTCTATTTTGCATGGCTATCTTTCTATGATATTTATTATTTTCATTTCATTTATAGTTGAGATTTTCTATGCAATTATTCAATGATATCAGTGGAATGAGAAATCTTGTTTGAAAATCATTAGGAAGTAATTATCATAGTAGAAAATTATATTCTACTGCACTTACCATATAATTTCTACAGAAACTAAAACCTCATCCAAAACCAATCCTTCAGGATCGGTATATGAAAATGCTAAGTTACAAGTGTCTAAAAATTGCAAACTCAAATCTACAATTACATCCACTTTCATTGATGAGGTAGACTTAGATGTCATACCATTTTATATTTGTAGGATTGTTTTTGGAATTCAATATTTGTATCACGGAAAATCCATCTTATACAAGGAGGAAAAAATATCATCTTATAAAAATTGGGATTGAGCATATCATGAGAGCCCATCGAATGAAGAACAATTTGTATTTTATCACCACAAGATAGGTGAAAAGGGTTGTATATGCTAGAAAAAATTGTGTACTCATGATTGTAAAAGCTAAGGATGGTGACAAATCCAATTCTTTCAAACAATGTGATCCTAAATATAAAAATGAATTAATTATGATTCTTTCTAACTATGATGAAGTGTTTTAGTGAAGGGGTTTCTTGTGATGGCGCTCCCTTTGATGGGTCTCCACTCAAAATTAGAGTTCTATATAAATAGACAAGCATGTGAGAGGCCAATTATCAACATAGCAAGCTCATTGATCTTTTCTAGTAGAGAAAAAATTCGGCCAAGGAGAAATATATTGTTGGAGATCATCTTTTCATCTTTCTTCATCATTGTATCATTCCTTTTGGAGGTTTCACATGTGAGGAAGAAAGTCAAGCTTGACTAGAGCATTGACTAGGTCACAACAAATATTTGACTGAGCTTTGACCAATGTTGACCACAGCTATTTGATTGATTTTTGACCACACACCATATGGATCTTGACATGCAAGTTGACCATAGGCCACATGTGCAGTTTGACCGCAAAGTTTGACCATAGTGCCAAAGTTGACTTCATATCCATTTGAACATGTCGTTGACTAGTGTTGAATTTTGATTTTGACTGGTTTGACCAAAATTGACTAAATAGAAGTTTGACCAAGTTTGACTGGTATTTGACTTTTATTATTGGCACAGATTGCTAGACAATTTTTTTATTTGTAACCTTCCTAAAAAGACAATTTCTCCTCCATAAAAGATTGTTGGGTTTTCTCCCAAGGTTAGGTTTCCCAGGTGAAAATTTTCTGTCTATTTTGCATGGCTATCTTTCTATGATCTTTATTATTTTCATTTCATTTACAATTGAGATTTTCTATGTAATTTTTCAATGATATCAATGGAATGAGAAATATTGTTTGAAAATAATTAGGAAGTAATTATCATAGTAGAAAATTATATTCTACTACACTTACCATAGAATTTCAATAGAAACAAAACCTCATCCAAAACCATATCCTTCAGGATGGGTATATGAAAACGCTAAGTTACAATTGTCTAAACATTGCAAACTCAAATCTACAATTACATCCACTTTCATTGATGAGGTAAAGTTAGATGTCATACCATTTTATATTTCCAGGATTGTTTTTGGAATTCAATATTTGTATCACAGGAAAACCATCTTATACGAGAGAAAAAATTGTGTACTCATGATTGTAAAAGCTAAGGATGGTGATAAATCCAATTCTTTCAAACGATGTGATCCTAAATATATCTTTCTAACTATGATGAAGTGTTTTAGGAACCTAAAGGATTACCTCCCAAGAGAGAGATAGAACATGAGATCCAATTGCAATAAGATGCCCCTCTTCATAACATTGGAATGTAAAGCATATCAGTGATTAAGAATGAAGAAATCAAGTAGCAATTCCAAGAGTTTCCTGACAAAGGAGTCATCTAACCAAGTACTATACGTGGATCACCCATTGTGCAGGTATGAAAGAAACATGATACATCGAGAATGTGTGTTAATTTTTAGGCATTGAATAAGATCATAATGAAGAATCATTACCCTCTTCCTCGTATTGAGGATTTGTTATATCTGATGAAGAATGAAATCTATTTAATAACTTAGACTTAAGAAGTGATTATCATCAAAATAGAATTTTTGAAGGTGAAATTTGGAAATTTTCTTTTAAAACAAAACAAGGTCTATTTGAATGGCTAGTCATGCCCTTTGGGATTTTTAATGCTCCTACTACTTTCATGTCAGTTATGAATGATGTATTAGGCCATTCATAAATGATTTTGTAATAGTATGCTTAGATGATATCCTAATTTTATTCACAACTTGGAAGATCTATGACTTCCTACAATGGACGTCAATAAATTTGATGGCTCTAAACCCACTAGCTAAGTCACTCGAACGGAACATTTTTTAGTACATGGCATCACTAGTGACTTAATAAAACTTCATGAGAGTGTCTTGTATTTATACCATGAGTGTTTGTGATGGTGGAAATGGTTTAAGAATTCCTATAGAGGTTATGTTGCTTGGATTCAAAATTTGCAAATAGCTATGAATATTTTCAATTCAATACTCATCATTGGGCTACTTGACAAGCTTAAACAATTGGGTACACTTGAAGACTACGTATCTACTTTTGAGAAACTTGTTTTTTGCACTGAAGGCATGCCCAATACCTTCTTCTTATAATGGTTTTTTAGTGGTATAAAGGAAGCAAAATTTCTTACGTATTAATGGATTTCCCTACCACCTAGCTTGAAACCACTCAATGAGCGATTGAAGTGCAACAAGTTTTCAATGATCAAATCAAAAAACCATAATCTAATCCACATCTGCAACCCATCAATGCATGTCCTTTCGTTCCACCCCTCAAGATACACAAATTAATCTAAGTTGAAAAGGAAAACCATCAACTTCAAGGCCTTTGCTACAATTGTGTTGAAGTATATCTCATTGGGCACAAATGTAAGGAGAAAAAAACTTTTGATGGAAATTTCAAAGGATATTTCAAAATATGATGGTGATTTTCTCTCTCAATAACCTTTTCCTCATTGTGATGAAGAACTCCTTTGGAACCTCAAATCTCCCTACATGCCTTAACTAGCATTTTAACTCCCCAAACCCTTAAATCAATTCACTACATCAAGCACTATAAAGTCATTATCCTAATGGATAGTGGTAGCACCCATAACTTTATTCACTATTGAGTCTCCAATAAAACACATCGATATATCCATGCGATGAACAACTTTCAAATCATGATGTTAAAATTGCCAACTAGGGCCAAACTCCATGTGGGTCATCTTATTTATGGCAGCTGATATTTTTCTTGGATTCCTCTCATTGAGAGGTGTAGGATTGATCTAAAGATCATCTGATTCTGATAAGGTTCATGGAGTTATGAATTTAATTATGTTATAAGACAATTCGTCAAGGTCGACCAGCAACCAAATAACCCACACATGTGCTCCATGATTTAGTATAAAAAGAGGTGACTTGATAGTCATTTCTACACACACCTCTCTCTTTATTTCTCTCCACTCGCTTTGGTTTTAGTGGAAGAGATATCTAAGAGGAGGATGCCCTAGCCACAGTCTTCCCTAACCAAGAGGACACAGTCAAGTTAGGAAGAAGAGAAGACCTATACGTTGGTCTCTATGTAGTCTAAAAGGGAGCCTATAGTCATATATGTTGGTCTCTATGCCCTAGACAATGTGGAAGGGTTCTATGGACAGCGTAGGCTTGGAACCATGGTTAGGAGGCTGCCCTAGACAGCGTGAAAGGGATGTATGGACAGCATAGTCTTAGTCGCAGTTTGAATGGTCAAAGGGACAACATGGGGAAGCTTAAGGACCAATGTGGAGGGTTGTTGTAAGAACAACTGTTGTAGGTGACAGCGGATCTGTTAAGGGCAAGTTTAGGGCTATTTATAGGTATGATTAAGAGCAGGAAAGGAAAGAAGCCAAGCTAAGGAGAATAGAAGCAATACATTGTTGTTGTGGGCACCATTCTCTGGATGCAGCAACTACAAGATTGTTGGCCTAAGCACACATTTGTGATTGCGTTAGGGGTGTTAAGGGTTGATACACATCGTATGGAGGCAATGTTGCTAGGGAAGAAGCTTTCCAAGGTGGGTTGTAGTCCTTAAGAGGTTGTTTTTGGACTGATAGATGGGTGTGTAAGGTCTGCCAGATGCCCTAACCAGTCACAATATAAGCAATAGTGAAGAGCAGTGTTGAAGGGACAACAGTGCTAGTAAATATGACATGGCAGCAAAGGCACAATAGGACCGCAGCTATGACATGGTAGAAAAGGCACAATAGGACAACAGTTATGACATGGAAGTAAAGGCTACAATGGGACAACAGCAAAAGCATGGTGCTGCAAACTCATTGGATAGTAGCAAGGTGCAGCTATGGCACATGGGACAACTCTGGTAGCATGGTGCAGCAATGACACATGGGATAGTTGTGGCACCATGGTACAATAATGGCACATGGGATAGTAGTGGCAGCATAAGGTGCAACAGTATGATGAGTGCAACATGGTCATGAGGTCTAGCATAGTGATGATGGGTGCAACATGGTGCAGCATGGTGAGGTGCATCATGATGACGAGGTGCAGCATAGTGATAGGTGGAGTCACCTTGGAGATGATTTATGCTCTTATTCAGATAATTCAAAGTGTTGACTTATCTCAACTGAGTTCGATTATCTCATGTATCATCTTCTTAGAGATGACCTATGCTCATATTTAGATAAGTCAAAGTGTTGACTTATGTTGTAAATGTACTCTCTCTCTCTCTGCTAAACTATTGAAGAACATATAAGAAGAATTGATCAAAGGTTTCCCACATTGGGGTTTGTCCCTAGCTAGCGCCACATCTTGTGTCCTCTTGTCTTGGCTTGTCTTCTGCGATTTATGTTTATGTTCTATCCGCAGTTTACTTTAATGCTGATGTGATTGCTAATTTGGAAAAGATATTGAGCTGACTGTGAAAATTGAAATAAATTGCTCTAAGCATAGAACATACCTAAAATTAACATGGTATCAGAGTTGGGGTGAAGACAAAGCCCAAGCAAGAGTGAAAGAGCAATCACCGAAGACTATTTGGAAAGCACAAAAGGCTCAATGGATTCCTCATCCCTCTTCAAATTCACCAAGGGTGAAGCCAAAGCAGAGAATATTATCATAATGGCGCAGCGGAAGCTTCTGATGGCCTACCTAAATATCACTTCAATGAGAAGTATAAATCTAAGGAAGGAAAGGAAAATGCCTTGTTTCTAATAAGTTCGGCCATTGTGTGAAGGAGTGTCCGAATGGTAGGGACACATCACTTGAAGATGATAACAATCATTCCAGGGACATCTTCAATGATCAGAGGAATGGCAGGTAATGCAAGAAATTAATGAAATGGTCGACTCTTCAAAGAAAGCAAGGAACCCCAGGTATGAAGAATCAAATGTTGTTGGCCCTCTCCTTCAGACTCTTTGGGAATCTAGCTTATTGATTGTAGTGCTTCAAGGCACTTCATTGGATAGAAGGGTGCTCTCTCTAATTTGGTAGACATGGAAACAATCGTGGAATTATACTTGGAGTCAAAACAACGTAAACTTTAAAACGGGAACTGATACTGTTACCTGTTTCGTAGAGATAGCAAAAAACTGACCCAATTTTGAAAAGGGGCGATGCAGAACACACATATTTTTTTAGAGCATAGTTTTTGGCACTTTAAATAACCGATACGATTACCCGTTTCATAGGGGTAGTAAAAACATGACCCGATTTTGAAAAGTGGTGATGCAAAATACACTTCTTCTTTTTTGAAGCATATTTTTGACACTTTAAATTTTCTTATGTATCAAATATAAATATTTGTTTTTAAATGTTGGTGATTTTGATGCTGATTTTGAAACGTGTTGATGTAGCATACATTTTTTTTAGAGGACTTATTTTTCACACTTTAAAATTTATTATGTCTAATTTTTTTTAAATTATGATTACTGAACGAATTTTCAAGTTGTTTTATTTTTCTTTTTTTAAATGTTGATTACTTAAAATATA
>APFE031426065.1:0-17120 GCA_000404065.3 Pinus taeda | reverse complement strand
AGTCATCACTATCATCATGAGTATAATAACTTCTATTACCTTTTGTAGACATCTTTCCTTTGACATGAGGGCATTTAGCAGTGTAATGACCAACTCTACCACAAGAAAAGCATTTGAATGGTAGCTTACCTCTGAATCTTCTAGAACCCCATGGAAGCTTCTTGACAAAATTTACCTCATCTTCTTCTTAAATGTGTCTTGATTCATTGGGCTCTTCCTTTTCTTTTCCCTTTGTTGATGCTTTAAAAGCAGCATCTTTCATATCTGATGGACCTCCTTTTCTCATTTCAAAGGTAGTTAGGATTCCATGGAGTTGAGTCACAGTAATAGTTTGAAGATCCTGTTTTTCTTCTATAACAGACACTTTTGACTCAAATTTAGAAGACAAAGATCTCAAAATTTTCTCAACTAAATTAGCTTCCTTTATCTCTTCACCCATATTTCTCATATGATTTACAATCCCATCTACTCGCAAGAAAGAACTAGAAATACTTTCATCACTATGCATCTTGAGAGTCTCACACTGGATTCTGAGAGTTTGTAGTTTAGCATGTTTTACCTGGGAGTCTCCTTCGTAGCTCTGAACGATTTTGTCCCATATTTCCTTGGCTGTGTTGAACTACATGACTTTGACGAATTCTAATTCTAATAGACCCCAATAAGGCGTTGACAGCTTTGGAATTGATTTTATATGTTTTCCTTTCTATTGGATCCATGGGGACTGCTGCTGGATATTGATATCCTTTTTCCACAATTTCCCAAACATCAGCCCCAAGTGACTAAAGATAAGCTCTAGTTCATGTTTTCCAATATACCAAGTTGTTTCCATTGAAGATTGATGGTTTGATAGATCCCATGCCTTCGTGATTGTTCATTTTGAAATATCTTCCTTGAAGTGATCAAGCTTCTTTTGAAGGATCTCGCTCTGATACCAATTTTTGGAAATAATACCGAGAGGTGGGGGGGTGGGGGGGGTGGTGAATCAGTATTTATCAAATCAATAAATTTTTCTTTTCATACTCAGATTTATATGCGCTACTTCAATGAAGGTAACTCGTATGTACACGCAACTGTCTTTAAGGCAACCAGCATATATATAGTGAACTTATGATTCAGTTAATTCATCATATGTTAATCTTTCATCAGTGCATCAGTACTTTATTAACCATATAAGCAGGAACCATGAGTAGTAATAAAAGAATAAACCATCACACATAAGCAACACACATGAACACCAAGAATTAAGGTGGATACCTAATGCGGGACAAAAACCACCTGCTACTGTCTTCTTTTAATATAAGAAAAACATGTTTACAATCTTTTACTGGTGCAGACTCATACTAGTACGCAGGCACCCACCTGTAGAAGGCTACAAGCTTCTCTCGTTCTCCAGATTCAATTGGAAGGGAGCTATAACCCTCTAGCTCTTGTACTAGCCAATCCCTTTACTAGTATGTAGGCGCCAGCCTACAGAAGGCTCCAACCTTCACTCGTTTTCCAGCTGCTACTGGAAGGGAGCTACAACCCCCTAGCTCTTGTATTAGTCGATCCGTTTACTAGTACGTAAGCACTGACCTACAGAAGGATCCAACCTTCACTCGTTTTCTAGCTGCTACTAGAAGGGAACTCCAAGCCCTTAGCTCTTGTATTGGCTGATATGTTTACCAGTACATAGGCGCCAACCTACAGAAGGCTGCGACCTTCTCTCTTCCTCCAAGGACCATGTTTCATTAATTCTCATGCAGGATACTCCTAGAACACAACATCACAATCTGAAGGCCTCGTTTCATCCAATTTTCATACTGGACCCATCAGAAACATTGAAGCTCAAAATAAATCACCATTGTAATACAGCCAATTATTGAAAACCCATCATCACTAAAGCAAATCACAATCAATCAATCTGAACATTCAAAACACTATCACTAGAAGACAGAGCAGAACCCAGAACTCTGCAACAACAACTAGAACCAAATACAACTTCAAACATCATATTTCATAATGTATACGCTACTTTGATGTGCCAAACCAGCGTGTATATGCGCTTTTAACAAAGCGAACCAATGTATAGATCTACAAATACTAATTTAAAATTGCACAACTATTCCAGACTTTAGTCATACTCAAATCATAACATTTACAGAATGAAACATGCGTTAGTATTCAAATCTAGCCCAATCAACATCAGATGATGCAATGATAAGTCATTTCATTTCTTATGATCGTGATCTAACAGTGTATCCAAGGTGCACAAAATATTTCAGATCATCTCATAGTCATAGCCCCTGAAACATAACATATACTTCAGATAGAAGTATTCCTCAGAAACCCACTCACTTGCACACACTGGCCTAATGATCTTCTCCTCCTTATATATTTTTAGGCCTTTCTCAATACCTCAGATTGAAACCACTTAGGGTTCATGGTATTCTTGGGTGAGATCAAATATTCATTACTACGCTCAATATTATGGGTTAATACCATGGTATTGACCCGTGGTATTCTTTTCTTTTGAATTTCCTTGTTTTTCCAACTTGTACACACTTTTCCTCTTTTTGTTCTGTGGACCTGCGTGTACACGCTACTTAGACAAAATGAACCAGCATATACTTCTCTTTCTTCAATCTCTAGAGTATGATTTGTAATCCTTTGTTGTTAACTTGTTGCACTGTGAACTCTCATCTATGTGAGTTGCCATCAAGGACAACATTTGTATCATAATTCCAACAATCTCCCCCTTTGGACTAGATGACAACCTCAACACCAAGATACTCTCCCCCTTTGACATCAAGGGCAAAGGGAGGACCGAGATATTCTCCCTCTTTGATATTCATTATGATGTCCATGCTCCCCCTCAGTACATGCAGAGTTTGCAAAGATATTTTTTAAAAGAATAGCATGACTCTGTAACTCAACTGAGTATGACTTCCCTAAGACCAATGACTCATACATACATCAATCACCCAACCAAGTGGGGATACACCAAATTTGACTCATCCACCCAACCAAGTGGGGATATACCAACTGTTTATAGATGACTGAAATAGAAATTATTACATCATCCTTCCCATGCATAGTGGAGTTACAAATTAGGTCTTTTCATGACCTTTACATCAAATGATATATATGAAATTTATAACAAGGACCAACAATCTAAACAAGACCATGATATTCATCAACAACTCTCATACACCATATATGATCTGCACCATCAGCATCTGTCAACAGCATCAACATCTTGTATATGCCCATCATCAAAAGAGTCACCTGAATCAAACAACTATGTGGATCAAGCAATATAATTATCGTCATGTACCAAGGTCTTCTAATATAATGCCAACAATGCATTAATAGAAACATATGCTCCCCTTGAACCTGTGCAAACTGTTCACTATCAGATATCATCATTGCATTTGTGAGTAACAATCATCAAGGAATCATCATCAACCAGTTATTCATCTATTTATTAACAACTTATGAGGGCCAAAAACACTTCCACATATCATCAACTGACTGTAACCATCATCAATCAGAATAGAATAGATAATTGATAATTGACTGAACCATATCAGACCCCTTTTCCTGAGTCTATCCCACTGTTTTTTCTTCAAAACAATATATACGCGACTGTGTAGCTTCTACCTTGCATATATACACGACTTCTCTTCATAATAACTGCGTATGAGAATTGGAATACTGAAGTTTTACACTTTCAGCTCCCCCTTGGGTCTGTTATGTCTGTAAACTGAGCTATGCCACATCTTTCTGACAACAATTCCTTCTTCTTCAATACCTTGGATTGTGATGATGTTTTTTCCTTTTGGTATGGTGGCCAAAATTTTCTCCTGCATTCCTTTGGTTTATGTCCAAAGTTTTTACACGCATATCATCTTACATGTTTCATATTCCTTCTATCGTAATCAATAGCTTTGTGACCAAACATATTGCAAGCAAAACAATATCCCTTAAAGTACCTGGAAACTGATGATCTTTCTGTGTGATAGTCTTGAACCATTCTACTTTTGCATCCGGCTGCAACATGTCCAAAATTATGACATAAAAAACATTCAACATTATTTGTCAGAGAAAAGAAACAATTATCCCTTCCATAATTAGGTGGAAATGTTTTTCTTTGAAGTCTTTTATTCCCTGGTTGTTGATGGGGTTGACCTCTTATCTCCTTGTTGAGCATTTCAGATTTTGCATTGAAGTTCCTTACCTCATCTTGTGAGCTAGATTAACCTTCATGAAAACTAAGACCAGTGTTTATAATAGGCAAACGCTGAACTTTGGTGATTTCATCTAACATTTCCAATCCTTTAGCAAATCTAAGATTCAGAGTCTTTGTCTTCTCAAGTTCTTTTCTTAGAATTACTAGTTCACATTCTAACACTTCATTGTGTTTGTCCTTTTCAATGAGTTGATGTGTCACTATGTCTATGACTGTATCCTTTTCTGTGAAACTGATTTTGAGTTGATTGATTTCTTTAAGGAAATCTCCCTTTTCTAAGGAATCATTTTCATATGCCATGAGTAGTTAATTTCTTTATCATCTTCATCACTATTGGACAAGTCATCACTATCATCATGAGTATAATAACTTCTATTACCTTCTGCAGACATCTTTCCTTTGACATGAGGGCATTTAGCTGCGTAATGACCAACTCTACCATAAGCAAACCATTTGAATGGTAGCTTACCTCTGAATCTTCCAGAATCCCATTGAAGCTTCTTGACAAAATTTACCTCATATTCTTCGTCTAAAATGTGTCCTGATTCATTGTTCTCTTCCTTTTCTTTTCCCTTTGCTGATGCTTTAAAAGCAGATTCTCTCATATCTGATGGACCTCCTTTTCTCATTTCAAACGCAGTTAGGATTCCATGGAGTTGAGTCACAGTAATAGTTTGAAGATCCTATTTTTCTTCTATCGCAGACACTTTTGACTCAAATTTAGAAGACAAAGATCTCAAAATTTTCTTAACTAAAGTAGCTTCCTTTATCTCTTCACCCAGATTTCTCATATGATTTACAATCCCATCTACTAGCAAGAAATAATTAGAAATACTTTAATCACTATGCATCTTGAGAGTTTCATATTGGATTCTGAGAGTTTGTAGTTTAGCACATTTTACCTGGTAGTCTCCTTCGTAGCTCTGAATGATTCTGTCCCATATTTCCTTGGTTGTGTTGAACTGCATGACTTTGACGAATTCTAATTCTGATAGACTTCCCAATAAGGCATTGACGGCTTTGGCATTGATTTCATATGTTTTCCTTTCTGCTAGATCCATGGGGACTGTTGCTTGATATTGATATCCTTTTTCCACAATTACCCAAACATTAGCTCCAAGTGACTGAAGATAAGTTCTAGTTCGTGTTTTCCAATAGACCAAGTTGTTCCTATTGAAGATTGGTGGTCTGATAGATCCTATATCTTCGTGATTGTTCATTTTGAAATATCTCCCTTCAAGCAATCAAGCTTCATTTGAAGGACCCCACTCTGATACCAATTGTTGGAAATAATACTGAGAGGGGGGGGGGTGTTGAATCAATATTTATCAAATCAATAACTTTTTCTTTTCATACTCAAATTTACATACGCTACTTCAATGAAGGTAACTTGCATGTACACACAATTGTCTTTAAGGAAACCAACATATATACAATGAACTTATGATTCAATTAATTCATCATATGTTAATCTTTCATCAGTGCATCAGTAATTTATTAACCATATAGCAGGAACCATGAGCAGTAATAATAGAATAAACCATCACACATAAGAAACACACATGGACACCAAGAATTAAGGTGGAAACCCAATGCGGGACAAAAAACACCTGTTGTTATCTTCTTTTAATATAAGAAAAAACTGTTTACAATCTTGTACTAATGCAGACTCATACTAGTATGTAGGCACCCACCTGCAAAAGGTTACAGCCTTCTCTCATTCTCCAGCTTCTCCTGGAAGGGAGCTACAACCCCCTAGCTCTTGTACTAGTTGATCCACTTACGAGTACATAGGCGTCGGCCTACAGAAGGCTCCAACCTTCACTCATTTTCCAGCTGCTACTGAAAGGGAGACACAACACCCTAGCTCTTGCACTAGCAAAATCTGTTTACTAGTACGTAGGCGCTGGCCTACAACTACAAAAGGCTCCAACCTTCACTTGTTTTCCAGATTCTACTGGAAGGGAGCTCCAATCCTCTGGCTCTTGTACTGGCCAATATGTTTACCAATATGTAGGCGCCGACCTATAGAAGGCTATGACCTTCTCTCTTCCTCCTGGGATCACGTTTCATTAATTTTCAGATTAGATACTCCTGGAACATAGCATCACAATCTGAAGGCCTCGTTTCATCGAATTTTCTTACTGGACCCATCATCAACATTGAAGCTCAAAATCAATCACCACTGTAATACAACCAATCACTGAAAACCCATCATCACTGAATAAAATCACAATCAATCAATCTAAACATTCAGAACACAATCACTAGAAGATAGAGCAGAACCCAGAACTCTGCAACAACAACTAGAACTAACTGCAACTTCAAACATCATATTTCATAATGTATACGCTACTTTGATGTGTCGAACCAACGTGTATATGTGATTTTAACAAAACAAACCAACGTATAGATTTGCAAACACTAACTTAAAACTGCACAACTATTCCAGATTTCAGTCATACCTAGATCATAACATTTATAGAATGAAACATGCGTTAGTATTTAGATCTAGCCCAATCAACATCAGATCATGCAATTATAAGTCATTTCAGTTCTTATGATACTGATCTAACATTGTATCCAAGGTGCAGAAAATATTTCAGATGATCTCATAATCATAGCCCCCACAACATAACATTACTTTAGATAGAAGTATTCCTCAGAAAACCATTCACTTGCACACACTGGCCTAATGATCTTCTCCTCCTTATATAGTTTTAGGCCTTTCTCAATACCCTGGACCAAAACCACTTAGGACCCGTGGTATTCCCGGGTGGGATCAAATAATCGTTACTCCGCTCAATATTGTGGGCTAATACCATGGTATTGACCCCTGGTATTCTTTTCTCTTGAATTTCCTTGTTTTTTCAACTTGTACGCGCTTTTCCTCTTGTGAGAGTGCGTGTATACATATACACTCTTTTTTTTTTCTGTGGACCTGCATGTACACGCTACTTAGACAAAATGAACCAACGTATACTTCTCTTTCTTCAATCTTTGGAGTCTGATATGTAATCCTTTGTTGTTAACATGTTGCACTGCGAACTGTCATCTATGTGAGCTCCCATCAAGGACAACATCTGTATCATAATGCCAACAAAGAGGCTCTTTGTGTTTTGTAACATTCTTGGTTTGATTAGAGTGCTTCTTGTTATGTGACTGCTTCCTCTTATTCTTGGCCATAATCCCATGATATTCTCACAAGTGATCAAGCTTCACTGAGAGAACCCTGCTATGATACATATTGTTGGGATTGAGCTCACTACTATGGAGGGGGGGGGGGGGGGGAGGGATGGTGAATCAGTGGTGTGAGGATTTAATTATTTTCAAAATATTTTTTATCAAAATAGCCAAGAATTAGTAACCCAACAACTAACATAAGAAATCATCATAAAATCAACTTATGAAAACACCATGAACAATATCAATGATGCACATAAGAGAACACAATTTTTTCTGGTGGAAACCCCCCCTCCAAGGAAAAAATCAACCCGTTGTTGTTGTTGCTTTATTCTTCTATTAACCTGAACATATTTTACATAGAGTAGCTAGTACGCACTAGTTGGAAGACTCGACTCCTACAACAGTGTGCTGTCATCCATCAACTGAGAAGTACTTTCTCACATGACTGTAGATAAACATCTACTAGAAGCCTCCACCACCAACGAGCCTTGCCCAACATAATTTAGACTATCTGACCACCATTTTATTGAGATTCTCCTCCTTTAATAATTGTCTGCTGGTATCTACAAGCATGAAGTCTCTATGCCTCCAACTCCTCCATGTGAACCATGTTTCAGAATGTTTCAAACTTGGTTCTCAAAAAAATTTCACCATGAGCAACCTAACAACAGATCTAATCTGAATAATAAAATCTGATGTACAGACACTCACTCCAACCATACACTCACACTATCAATCAATTTACTCACCAAATCAATCCACACTCACAGTCAGAAAAATCAGAAGAATAAATGTCAAAATATCATCAATAATCTCCAAAAAATACGTTGGGAAAATACCATGGTTATCCCAATACCATGGACACATGTACCATAGTAAACTCTAGGTCAATACCATAGTTATGCCAATACCATGGACCCCCTGTACCATGGTAATCTTCAGATCAATATCATGGGTAAATACCATGGTTATGTTGATACCATGGACCCCTGTACCATGGTAATATCCTGGTCAATACCATAGGTAAATACCATGGTTATGACAATCCCACGAACACCTGTACCACGGTAATCTCTGCTCCACACACATAGCATCTGCACAAATATCAAAGCACCCTGCAACTAACATGTCAATCAAGCAACATAATCACAAACCAAGCTGCACTACAAGCCAAAAATGCTAGCAACCACTCAAGCCTATCAATCAAGCATAAAAAACTAGATATCATCTAGTTACCAAGTTGACATCAATGCCAACTAACAAGACTACATCCAACAACTGTACCAACAACTACATCATCAATGTCAACAATAAATCATATAGAAGCATAACTTTGACCACAACCAATGTAGAACAAGTCTTTCACTTTGTCAAGCCTCTTATTTAAATATTGCCAACATATATGTGTTTTTTTTAGGCACTATTGCATAGGCCTAGAAGTGATTCGCCTCGTTAATCGAAAGAACAAATGATTGGAATTATCAATCAAAATCACTTTGGTTGTGGAGATTAATTTGATTCCAGAAGTACTGCCTTTGTAGCCCAAACTTTTTTTCACCACAGCGGTCCGACCTATTAATCAAATAAAAAAATGGTTTTAATTAGAGGAGAGCTTAATTTTAGAAAACGAAATGGTTTGTGGGTTTGGTTAGTGTATACCATTGTTAATATTGGCGACTACACAGGGAGATTCACGAAGCGAGTCAAAACTCATAATATGTTTTTAAATGCATAAGGTAAGTGATTGCAGAAGAGTAGGTTGCAAGTTGACTAGTGGGAGGGAAGCATCAACAACAAGAAATAAGACTGAGAGATAGGACTTATGATAACTTATGTAGGTAATGATTAGGTTGAACAATTTAAAAATTGTGCCTATAATGATCAGGAGGAGAAACACTTGGTCTCTCTGCTAAAGGTCTTGCTGCAAGGTTGTCTCTTTTCAGAAAGATACAATATTTTTAGAATATCTAGTGTAAAATATCAAATGAGCATTTTCCATTTATAATGATTATTTGTTGAAGGATATGCTGCCAGTAAGATTTCCTAATATTTTTAGCAGACATGTAGTAGTAAACATAATCTTCTATTTCGAAAAGGACATGAAATCTGCAAAGAATTTGTTGAAAGAAAGAAAACTACAACAAAAATCCAAACCCTTAAAGGTTAAAAATGACAACAGAATATGACAAAACTGAAAGAAAGCAATAAAAGAAAAATTATGTACAAGGTCATGATTTGGTTATAATGATTTATTTGTCTTTCCCTTCCAAGAGTGGCTTCATATGTGAGCCATTTGTGGTGTAAGGTAGGAGACAATCATTCAGATCTTTAAGGAGACAAGTATTTGGTCCAAAAATTGTAGAAATTTTGAAAGGGAAAATCCATAATTTCTTAAATTTATGATGTTTACCCTTATCGGCGTGAGCTGCATCCCACAGAAGGACCTTTTGATCAACAATGAAATTTACATTATTAGATTTCTTATCAAAATATTTCTTAATAGTCTTCATTCTTCGTCGCAAATTTTTGAAAGAATGATCTTGTTGCTTTTCTAAATCCAATAAAGCCAAGACTCTTTGAGGGAAATTACTTGGGGTTAGCTCTTTAGTTTGTACAATTAGACATAGAGATAAAAGTTCTAATTTAGAGGGAAAAATTGCCTCTTATGCATAAACAAGCTAAGAGGGGGAAACACCTATACTAGATTTAATGGTGGTACAATCTGCCCATAGTGCGA
Organism: Pinus taeda; assembly: GCA_000404065.3. Lineage (NCBI taxonomy): Eukaryota > Viridiplantae > Streptophyta > Pinopsida > Pinales > Pinaceae > Pinus > Pinus taeda. Next base: position 6,966 of record APFE031426065.1, on the reverse strand, counting down.
ATTTCAACATAGTATGCTAGATACACGTTTTGTCATTGATTAATTTATTCATAGTTATGATAATATTTTTGTTGGTAGATTTAGCAAAAACTTTACCTTGAGGATAATATGTTGATGATGTAGAATGTTTGACATGATATTGATTGAAAAACTAAGTGAAATGGACATATATGAAAGTAGGCCCATTATCCAAAATCAGTTCAAGAGGCAGTCCAAAGTGTGGGAAAATATTATTTTATAAGAATTCGATTACTTGTTCATCATGCACATTTTTCATAGGAATGGATTCTGAACACTTGGTGAAATAACCAGTGGTAGTTAAGATGAAGATGTGACATGTAGAAGAAGGAGGGTTTATAGGTCCAATAAAATCCAATCCCCATTTGGTGAATGGGAAATATAGAATTACATGGTGGAGGGGTAGAACGTGAATTTTTTCTCTCCCAGCTGCTTGCTGGCAGTCTTTGCAACTTTGCACATACTTACAGCAATAAGTGAATATTGTAGGTCGATAAAAACTAAATTTGAGAATTTTATGAGCAATGGCCTTAGCTACGAAATGACCTCGTATGTGGAAATCCTCTTTGGGTGAACCATGAGAAACTTATAGTAGCTTAGCAACATCCTTATGATTTACACAACATAGTAATAATCCATCATATGATCTGCGATACAACATTGTGTTTAGAATCAAATACTTGGAAGAATCTAAGCTTAAACGCCTACATTGAAATTTATCCAGATTATCAAGGCATTTTTTGATTTTGAAGATAAAAAATTACATCATTATACCAGGGGTGGTCTACTACATCAATTGAATGCCCATTGACTAGGAACAAGGCTGACAATGACTCATCATCATTAGTTGAAACGTTTGATTTAGGATATTGCACTAGATGTAATGTCAAGTCACATCCCTTTATAGTTTTGGAGGCTGAATTTGTCAAATCATGATCTGATTGGATCATTATATTTCTTGTCACCCATCTCGATGCATTTAGAGTGGAAAAAGTGCATGAATCAACTCATGGGACCATTTTTACCGGCGAGACCCAATTTGGAAAAATGGGGTTTTAAACCTTCCGTGAGTGTTTTGAGGCATCAAACGATGTTTTTCGAGGGTAAAACTTTGTCACTTTGGTGCCACACCATTTCATGTTGTTCTACATAGAGATATTTCCAATTACGCAAGAAGCGCGTCAATCAGAGTTCATATGCAAAAGTTATGTCACTCAAAAGTTGACCTTCTTGTTTTCACACCTATAGTTCAGAAGGATGTTGTGTTACTGCCCATTATTCATGGAAAATGGGCTATCCACATGTTCGTGATGTAAAATACTCTATAAGATTCTATATTGTAACTCTAGTTAAGAGTTGATGTAATCAAACTTAACTGCTAGTAGGCTATCAGACTGTGTTATAATCGAGCCACTAGGAGGAAGAGGCATTACATTCTTTTGAGAGCATTTTGTTCCATAGCTTATCAAAGGTAGCTAGGAGAGATAGGAGGTAAAGCACACAAAGAGAATCTGTTCATTGTAGCAGCCCACGGACCATACACATTACTTCTTTGTACCTACAACGATATTTTTGAGACAGAGAAATAGAGCGAAGCAACCTCACCTTCAAGTTGGGTTTTCTCCCGAAAGGGTTTCCCAAAGCATATTTTGTGTCTTATGTGTGTGTGAGAGCTTATTTTGTCGTTATCTACTTTTCTTCATAATTTCCATTCAAATGCATGCACTAATTACAATTAAATTTATAGATCTAGAAGTTTAATAAAATTGTAATAATGTAAAATTTTAGAATTTTAATATATTATTATCAGATTTATTGTGACAAAATTTCCAGGGGAATATCCACAACAATTTATGGATCAAATCATGTTCTTGTATCTTGGCCAACCAGTGGGAAATATTTCTTGAAAGCAAAGTTTGTGATAGGAGGAATTTAACATCAAGAAGAGAGATTATTATCTACATGTGTTTGCGTAGAATGTAATGTCTGAATTTTTTGATTTCTTTTACCAAAGAAAATGCATGTTTCCCAATTAACGAGTACTTAAACGCTTAGTCAGATAAGCTCTAACTCATAAAAGAAATCAGATGTTCTTTACCTAGATCACTTTTTTGCATAAGAATTCTAAAGACAACCTCCTCAATGGCATTAGTATAATTGATTAATTCTTTCACAAAATCTAGTTTGGATAAAATAGGAGCAAATGCAATGGCTTCTTTGATTTTTATAAAAATATGTTGTGCAGAATCATCCTACCTAAACTCCTGATTCTAATTAGTTATATAATGGATAGGATTAGCTATCTTAGCAAAATCATTTACAAAACTTTGCACAAAATTAATCTTACCCATTAAGGATTGAATTTCTTTCTTGGAGTTTGGCAGAGGAAGGTTTTTAATTGCAGCAATACGACCAAGATCAATGCTAATTCCTTCTTATTGGACAATATGTCCTAAAAGTTTCCTAGTTGTGACACCAAAGACCAATTTCTTAGGGTTAAGGGAAATGCCAAAACTTCTGCATCGTAGGAGGACACGTTTGAGGTGATCAAAGTGATCTATTCGATGCTTCGAGTAAATGATCATATCATTAAGATAGATTTGGATAACCTTCCCGATGAGATCGTCAAAAGGCAATTGCGTGGCCTTCTAGAAGGTGGAGCCTGCATTAATTAATCCAAATGGCATGTTTTCATAAGTAAAGGTACCCCTATGTGTGGTAAAGGTGGTTTTGAATTTATCAGCCTTTTTGAGTTGAATCTGGTTGTAGCTGGAGAATCCATCTAGGAGTAACATTATTTGAGATCCAACAACCTGTTGTAAAATTTGGTCAATGTTTGGCAACAAAAATTTGTCCTTCACACTAGCTTTGTTCAAGGACCTATAATCAACACAAAGGCGAATATCGCCATTCTTCTTTCTAACTGGAACCAAATTGGCTACCCACTCCGAATATTTTATAGGAAAGATGATATGTGCATTAAACATCTTCTCTATCTCCTTACAAATGGTTGCTTCAAGAGAAGGATCAATAGATATTTGTCTTTGTCTAACAAGATTCACATCTGGTTTGATAGGAATAACATGTTATATAATACTAGGATCAAAACCACGAAGATACTTATATGACTAGGCAAAGACATCTCAGAATTCCTTAAAAAAGGCAATAAATTTTTCCTTTATTTCTGATTAGCACATTGGGCTCCATTCTATAATAACTTAAGTTAATCATGAGTACCAATGTTATTCAGGATGGTTTCACCAATATTTCTTTTTGATTTCTCCGTATGATTGTTTTTTGACGTGGGGACATCACCAGGATAAAATGGATTTTCTAGAGGAGAGAGGCATGAAGGTAATTTGTTGTCTTTTAAAGAGATGATTTTACTATCATCATATAGTTGGTTCTAGAGGAAGGCACATATGCTTTTTTCACCTTGGAAGACTTGTCAATCCTCTTAGTTATTTGGAAGATGAGGCCTATATAAAGATCGAAAAATACAGTCAAGCTTATCAGGGAGAGTTTGTTGTGATATAATGGAAGCAAAGGAAGAAATTTGATCAACTAAAGAATTCAATTCCCTACAAACATGTGTGATATTGAAACCATCTAGGAAAGAAATATATTCCTAGAGCGCTTGAGTATAGTGTTTGATAACCTTGTTATTAGCAAAGTAGATTTTTTGACAAGATTATAAACAAGTTCAGAGTCACCATTGTTAAAAATTGTAACTAGGTTCGGTCTTCATTATGATGTAATTGTAATCATGACATTATATATTCCTTATAAAGAAAGAAAAAGGAAGAAAAATAAATTATGTTCTATCTTGGAGTATGGGTTTCATACTCAAGTTTGAGTTAAGAGCATGTTCTTAGTGCTTTTAGGTATTCTAGGTATTTCTATGTATTTCTAGGATAAATAACAATATTGGTCATATGTCATAATGCAATTTGAACTCATTGTAATTAAGAAAAATATTTATTTTGTTGAGAAGAATCCATTGATAAGTCCAAGACCAAGTTGGCCTAAAGGGAGGGCATTGGAACCTTAAGAAAGGTTATATAAAGGAGTGAATCTCAATTCATTTGGTCACTCATCTCATACGAGTTTGATCTGTAATATCGAAGGTGAAGGAGAGGAGTAGAAGTAAAGGTTTGTCAAATAATCTCTTTCCTTGCCTCACTAGTGTTTATGAAGCTACTAGCTGCAGGAGGTTAAAATTGTAGGGTCGTAATTTTGTTGCAGGGGCTGAAGTTACAACGTCAAAGAAGCAACATTGAAGTTCCATAAGTTGTGTCAAGGAAGATATTGTTGGGGGGATGGCTTGGCATTAGAGGGTTTGTTTGATTTGGTCTTTTGGGTTTTGAAAGTCTCTTTTGTAAGCATATTCTAAAGAATAAGAAAAATATCTTTTGGGTTTTTTCCTTGGAGAGGTTTCACCCTGGCTTGGAGCCTATATCTTGTGCACTATGTCTCTTGTGATCTTCATTTTTTTTGGTAATTTCTTGATGAACAAAGATCTAATAAAGTAGTAAAAGGCCAACAAATATCACATGTAATTATCAAGATAAGGAAAATCATCTAAATACATAAGTCTCCTGGACTTTCAACATGGTATCAGAGCTAAGGCACAAGAAGGATACTAAATATCACATATTTTTTGGCACTATGAGGAAGGGTTTCAAGGTTCTTGGAAATATCGCTACATCTATAAAGAACTATCTATTAAAGATAATCTCCAAGCTTGCAAAGGATGTAGTGTATGGAAGTTTGTTCTCCGCTTTATCTGACACATTCAAGGATTATAATGTATGGGTTATTAACAGTGGTGCCTCCATACATGTGATGGGAGAATGCAATCAACTCCAAACCCTATCTAAGCGTAACTCATCTCACTCAATCTAACTTGGAGATAGCAAGATCTATTGGATCTACATCATTGGAGCTTGAGTCAGGTGGAAACATTCACCTCAACAACATCTTATATGTTCCAGGTTTGAAGAAAAACTTACTTTATATTTCTTTTCTGAAGGATAAAGGTGATATAATTTCTTTCGTTGATTGCAAGGTTTTTGTTTAGGGTAAGGGCTCAAGTATTATTGATGTTAGGGTAATTAGGATTTGTGAGGAGCAATCGTATAGACTCTTTAAACCTGTATCTAAAGCCCTAGTCCACTTGGAGGTGAGTCCTTCCAAACTATGGCATAGAAGGTATGGACACCTTCATTTTAATATTTTTCCATATCTAAGTCAAATGGTAAATGGCATCCCTGAATTGAAGGAAGAATATGAAGGGACCTGTAAGGGATGTGCTCTAGGCAAGAACGTAAAGAAGCCATTTGCAAGTAGTGATGCCAGATTTAAGGAAATTTTAGATCTCATACACTCGAATGTATGTGGACCTATGATAATTAATTCTCTTAATGGGCATCAATATTATGTGACGTTCATTGATGATTACTCAAGGAAGACTTGGTTATACCTTCTCAAGAAAAAGGATGAAGTATTCAAAAATTTGTAGGAGTTCAAGAATGAAGTGGAGTACCTAACAATGGTGGAGAATACACATCCAAGGAACCGATAACTTTCTACAAGGAAGTAGGGATTAAGAGGGATCTCCTTATTCCTTATAATATTAAACATAATGATATGCAAGAATGGATTCATACCTCTTGAAACTTGGTTTTAACAAGAGTACTGCATATCCTAACCTATATGTCAGGGTGGTCCAACATGAACCCATCATCATACTCATATATGTGGATGATCTACTTGTCACAGGTGTAGAGAATTAGATTCAGGAATGCAAGAAGCAGTTAGCAGTCGAGTTCAATATGAAATATCTTTGGATTATGCATTATTACTTGGGACTATAAGTATGGCAGAAGCCAAGAGAGATATATCTTTGTCAAGGTAAGAATGTGATCAAGATACTTCAAAAGTTTGGCATGATGGATTAGAAGCTTATGATGACTCCTATGATTACCAATTTGAAGAAGTTGAGGAGTTCAAAATCTAGTCCAATGGATCCTACTTGCTACAAAAAATTGATTGGGTCCTTGATGTATCAAGTAAACACAAGACCAATCATTTATTTTGCAATAAATGTTCTAAGTTAGTTTTAAATGGAGCCAACACGATCATTGGATTGTAGCCAAGCATATCCTAAGACATTTGCATGGGACTATACATCATTGCCTCCAATACACTGGTAATGAAATCCAACTCATGGGATATACAAATTGAGATTGAGGTAGAAATGCAAAAGATGAAAAAAAACATGATAGGTGGTTGGTTTAGCCTAGGATCTTCCATGGTCTCATGGATGAGCAGAAAGAAGGATACAATTTCTTTGAGTAGTCCTGAAGTTGAATATATTACTACAAGCAAGGTCTGTCAGGATGTTGTTTGGCTAAGGAAGTTGCTATCAGCCTTATTTGAAGGACCGCTTATCCCTACATGGATACATTGTGATAATGAGAGTTGTATAAGATTGATTAAAGACTTGGTGTTTCATGCTAAGATGAAGCATATAAACAACAAGAGCCACTACACCAGAAGCTTTGTACAAGATAGGTTCGTGGAGCTTAACTATCTACCTACAAATGAACATGTAACAAACATACTAACAAAAGCATTACCGAACAAGAATCTTGAGTACCTAGAGGTAAGCTTGGTTTGTTAGATATCTCTTCCTTGATTGAGAGGGAGTAATATAAAATAGTTCTTTTCTTTATGGTCAGACACTTGACTAGGACTAACAGTCGTAAGTCTTATCAAAGACCATAAAGAAAGATTGGTGTAGGGAGGATTGGATAAGCATCTAGATTGGAACTTCTTTTGGATTGTAGAATCTAGGAAAAGAAGTTGTTGACCGATGCTCTTTGAGGATGAGGTAGGGAATCCAGGATAAGAGTAGTCGAAGAGGACCGATATTCTTTGAGAATC
>APFE031426053.1:0-23518 GCA_000404065.3 Pinus taeda | reverse complement strand
AATAATAAAATATTTCAAGTAATATTATTAGTCCCTGCCTAGGACTATTAGTATTCGCATCGACGTTGACTCCTTATTAATTCAAGTTGACCAAAGCATTTTAAGTGATGTTTTTCTTTTTTATCCAAACTTTTATTTTCGAGCTTTGTTGTTATTTTGCTTTTATCCAAAGTTTTAAAATGGAGGTCTTATTGCCGGGCTGTTGAATATGCAGATTTGAATTTTTTTTTTAACCAAAGTCTAGATGCTAAGTTGTTGAATGTGCAGATCCGAAAAATGGTTTTAACCAAAGTCTATGGCTCAAGATAGAACGCTGCCCATTGATCCAGCGTTGGATGCATGCAATGCACGTGTCGACACCCCTAGGTGATGAACAAACGTCTGCATTTGCTGTAGGATGGATTCTGGTACATTTTCTCGGATGAACTCATGTCCACCTCTGGAAAATATCGAAGAAGAGTTTCCTATGTGCTTGCCTGCCCTGACGTTTCCGCCTTCAGAAACGCCGAGAGAGCCTATGGAATTCCTGGCTAGGTCTCGGAGCATTTCGGCTTTGGAGGTCTCAAAAGCATTAGCTTCATTCACACGTCACAATAGTGGAGGGAATGGACCAGTTTCTCGTGGCGTAGAGATAAAGGTACCACCACCACCAACCCAAGGAGCAAGTAGAAATGCAGAAAATTTATCTCTGGCTACAATCCCATATGCATATGCATCGAATGCAACCGCAGAGCTAGTAATGGAAAGAATTTTATCACAATCTGTAAGTTTCTCTTATCTTTTGTACTGTGGCTTATGGTCTGTACATTAATCTTTGTTTTTCTTGAACGTTTGTATAACTCTGGTGCAAGATCTGTCATTGTCCTTGTAATTTAGATTGTTTTTAATCAAAGAACGAGTATTTGGTAAGAGCATTTATTTACGCTCAGTCAGCGGAAATAGAAACCCCTCATGTCAAACAAAGTAATCAGTTTAATACCAGACTACAAGCCAATACTCTTAGCAAATTCTAGCTTCAAGCAGTAATGTGGAGCTAGGCAGGTTGCTTGTGTTTTTCTGTGGCAATCGGATTTGTCTATTCATTAGCACAGCCAGATGTTTCAGATGTTTGCTTGTTTGATGCATAACGAATTGTATAAGCTCCTTCTGATGTAATGTTTTAGCGATTCTCAATATACACAATTTATCAATCGAAAATGTTAAGGTATATATGTAGTGAAACTACCTGGTAAGGTATGCTGTCTGCTGGTGGTCTAGTGTTTATTGTTTTGTCAAAAGAGGTTCTGATAGAATGCTCCATGTGGTGGTTGCATTGCGGAGTGATTGGTATAGATTATAAATATTGGCAGTTGTAGATTGAAATTGACTTCGATTGAATGAAAATTATTAGAACTACGACCTTTTTGGTTGTCACCCAATAATCCTGTTACTTAGCTGTGGAATCTGAACCATTAATTGTCTTTTAATTCACACGAGTGTATTCTAGACCCTTTTTCCTTAAAACCTAAAGATAAATAAGTAATTTAGCCATTATTGGTATTCCGTGCTGGTTCTATCAAAAAAATTAAGGCAATGTCTCGAAACTATAATGAGGAAAAAATAACACTATAATGGCCGCAGGGTGCCAAGCATGTATGATAATTACTGCTCAAGTCACTGTTCCGTGTCAGCAGGTACTTGTTGCATTATCTGTTTATCCTGCCACTTCCGCAGCGCAACACCTCTGTAGAGTGCACGGATATCTGCAGTCTTTCTCAAAGCTCTTTACTGCTTGCATAAGGTTATACTGTCTTTAAGGGGTTTTTCATTATTTCTGACATAACATGTGTCTTTATTCTTTTTAGAGGATATAATAGTGTAAATCAGAAGATGCAAGGGCATCTTCACACCCTTAAGAATAAGTGGGAAAGTTGAATAGAAATATATAATTTATTTGAATGATGGTAAAAAATCATAAAAGGGAGTAACATATTTACAGTTCTTGTGTGGGGATAGTAATTTGGATCCAAATAGGCTTCCATTGTATCCTTACTTTGCAGTCAGATTTCTTGTATTTGATGGGCTTAATGACGTTCTCTGTGGATTAATTTGTCTGATTGATATGTACCTTGCATGCTTCAGCTACTTTGATGTTGGAAATGATATCAATATAGATTTAGGGTTAAATTGAATTTAAATACAATTAATCTTACAACTCTGATCTACATTTTTACTCGACTATGGAGTTTGAAGTATTAATTGTTGCCTTTAGATTCCAGAGATCCTTTCTAGGTTCCTGTTAGAGCCTTTGATGTCAAGATTGTCATTATCTTTTGTAGTTGTTTCTTCGAATCTCATGAATTAATTTCCTTCACAGGAACAATGCCATCTGACATCGAGAAAGAGTCTGCATAGCAGTGGTCCACTGAGTATCCGAAGTGCTGGCTCATTTAATGGGAGTCCTCCAGTTTCGCCAAGGGGATCTGATGATTTCAAGGTATGATATTTTACTATGTTTTCTGGAGCAGATCATGAAACCTAATAAATCATGTTTCTTGAATGTATTCAACAATGAGTCTATGACCTCTGTGTTGCCACACCTAGACAGCAATTGTGCAAGAGAATTTTAGATATGTTATGTGGTTGACATTATCTTCTTCAAGCCTGGTTTACTGCAACAAGCTTTCAATTCTGATGTGTAGGTTTAGTTTCGTTACATGGTTCTTTGTTTCAATTTTTTTATTTTGCTACTGGGTACAGTTATGGTATTTACATTCAACTTCCTTTACAATCGTTCTGGTTCTTGTACATTTGAATGAAAAGTATAATAAATTTACAATGGAGAGCCTTACCTCTATCATTGCATCAATCTTGGAACGCATTGGTGTTTTCATATGAGCACAATGAAGATATTTTACCCTTTTTATGAATGTTTGATCTCTTTATAAAAATGGTTGGAAGATAAAAATATAAGCTTTTGATTCAAAGACTAGCAGGCGTTAGATATTCGACATTCCAATGAAAGCCATGAAGGTTCTGCGTGTTGAATGGACTAGCTGTTATCCACCACAATAGGTCAACTTTGCCATTAAACATGAGAACAACTTTGCTATTGGGATTCTTGAATGTTTTAATATTATTTTCACTATATGGGTCACATTCCAGCTTCATTCTGGGAGTTTAAAATTTATATAAAATTTCATTGAAACAGCTAATGTCAAGAACTTTTATCTGGACTGGCTGAGGGATTATTACAGCCCCCTTCTCTTTTTCCAGTCATGCCACCTGTTGGGTAGCTCATCTAGAGTGTGCTATGGTACTAGAATACCTAGTGTTTGCTTGAAGACTCTAACCCTGCAAATTTTAATTTATTGGCAGTTCTACAAGGAAGATATCTCCACATTTTTGCATGCAGAATTGTGGAAATCTACAGGTATTTTAAGCATTATATCATGACATTACATTGATTTTGCCTGTATGTTTTTTTGCTTTTTGTTATTTTTCCATGATCTCAGGGCTCAAACACAACCTGATTCATCCGAGTATGCATCTTCTCACTGCGGTTACAATTTTTTGTCATAGATGGTAGCTTCATCTTTTTATTATAGATGTCTTGGCGAGTTTGAACAATTTATCAATCGCCTTTCCTGGTTGAAGAGTAAAAGCCTGTTAATTAGGCTCCCTACTGAGTGGGATAAACATTATGTCAAAGGCACCATTTTTGGGATCAGAGTTTCATGATGTTTTGACAGGTTTTTACATAAAAGTCACGTATTTTGGGTAATGGAATACGGTGAGATTTTACATTATCACAGTCTCACCATGTTTGGAAAATTTTGAAATCAAGGTGCCTGACAAAAGCCTAAAATGAGCAGATAAATATAAACCACGAAAGTTTTGTTTTACTGAATAGTAATACAAATTCTAACACCCATTACTTGGAGAACAGTAAAACCCCATTTAAAACCCTAAAAGAGTATAACTGATTCCTTTCCCCATTACAATTATACAACCCCTAAAACCCATTCCTGTACCTCTGACCCATTACTTGGTTGAACTAGAAAAAGCTCATTAGTTTGTCTGTTTACCAATGCAAGCTCTGAAGCTCTAGCCTGTCAAGTATTATGGCAAGGCAGGATGTATTATCGGTGTCGATCACTGGCAACATAAAAATCACGTATTTTGGGTAATGGAATACCGTGATATTTTACATTATCACAGTCTCACCATGTTTAGAAAAGTTTTGAGGTCAAGGTGCCTGACAAAAGCCTGAAACGAGCAGATAAATATAAACCACAAAAGTTTTGTTTTACTGAATAGTAATACAAATTCTAACACCCATTACTTGGAGAACAGTAAAACCCCATTTAAAACCCTAAAAGAGTATAACTGATTCCTTTCCCCATTACAATTATGCAACCCCTAAAACCCATTCCTGTACCCCTGACCCATTACTTCGTTGAACTAGAAAAATCTCATTAGTTCGTCTGTTTACCAATGCAAGCTCTGAAGCTCTAGCCTGTCAAGTATTATGGCAAGGTAGGATGTATTATCGGTGTAGATCACTGGCATTCGATAGTATATTTTTTTTGGCTAAAATTCTTTTTAGAATGGTATAAAAATAGATTATGACTTAAATTTCTATCAGGTTGAATTTGCCTCGAAAGTTTTTTGCAATTTTGAACCGTTCCAAAATTTATAATTTAGAGCAATTCTTAACAATTCTGAACCACTTCAGTTTAAATTTAATATATCGATGGAAATTTGGTGGCCTCGGATTTTAGACTAAAATTTGTTTTCTTAATTTCCATTTGTCAGAATTGATATCTATAGTTAACAAGATATGGTTATAGTTAACAAGACATGGTTATCATGTACACTGCAATTCTTCAACCAAAAGCTAAATCTGCACATTAAGTTTTGGTTTGTATTCGAGTCTAAAGAGACCATTTCTTTTTAATACATAATCAATGTTGTTATATTTATCTGCTTGGGTATTTATCTGATTGGGTACTGAGAATTGAATCTTCTCATGCATTTCAGTTAGCCCTAAACGAAACTGAGAATAAATCCTAGCTTTCAGTTTTATTCCAGCAATTTACAACCAGCCTGGAATTTGCACCCCCGGGCAGGGACTACCGCTACGGCAGTAGCTCCCTTGTTTTTTGATTTAGGACTTGATTTTATGTTTTTAAGTTTTGAGGGTACCAATTTGTAAGGCCATAATTTCAACTAATTCATAATTTTAAATCTAAAAACAAAAATGGTGCTATTGGTAGCATCACTTTTCAATTTTGGGGTCAATTTTAAGGCTTGGTATTAGTTTAAGCAAACAATATCAATTAATTTGTAAGTTTAACTCCAAAAATATAAAAAACATGGGTAAACATAGCCATTAAATGTGACATCTAAAAAAATGAGAATTCTTGAGAGTTCTCATTAAGTTTGTAACTTTGTTCCTAGTATTCAAGATGCTCCAAAAGTTCCAAGAAACACTAGTACCTACAATATAAGAGACAAATCAAAAATATGTGTGTGTGTGTGAGAGAGAGAGAGAGAGAGAGAGAGAGAGATGCTTCTTCTCACATATTTAAGACAAGATGATGAATTGATAATCTTATGATCATCATCCCCAATTTCTTCTTAAAAAGAGTGGACCTTAGTATGTCACAAGAATCCTTCAACAATAACATCCTACCTCTTCATCCTAATTACTCCTAGGTTTCCTCATGAATAGTAGTGCCTTACTCCAATAAGACAAGTAAAAAGAAAGAGTGCACTTATAATGATTAAATATAATATATTTCTCCTTCCTAATATATACAAGTACATGACAGAGGCTAACACAAAATAAGGACAAAGTAACCAACTAGGAAACCCCACATTGAGAACTCTATAATACAAGGATGCACACTTATCAAAGTATGGTTTATCTAAGCCCAAAAATGAAATTCCCTCCAACTCATGAGACTGGGTACAATGGTCCTCCTCCAAGATAGTGCTCTCTCCAACAAGATGTTAGTCTAATGCGCTCTCTTCCATAGTGTTGTACTATCCAAACATCCTCGTGAAATGTGGTATGCCTCTATGTTATGCATGCCTTCTCATGTGCCTAATTCTCCTCCCATATATGCCAATGTGCTCACAGAGCTCCAAGGCGCCTCCTCAACATATGTGCTTGGGACCATCACCAACCTCCATGAAGTATGATTCTCAACCTAAGTGTCCTCATGTAAAGTGTCCAAACTCAAACATTTGTATCACATGGTGTAAGATCTATGTGCTAAGTACCTAGTGTTACTTCTTCTAAATAGGTCATCTTCTAGAGAAAGTGATCAATGTACCTATGGCCAACATGAAGAATGTCCTAAGTTGTCTGAAGATATCCATTGGTCCAAGGAAAAATTCCATGCAATTATCCAGCTAAGGTCAAGAAATATTAAGTAAGCCACATCCAATGTGAAAATCGTCCATGGACTATCTTGGATATAATTATACATAATGTACCCTAAATATCATAAAGCACCCCCAAACAAAATGTAAACACTTTTGAAGTAATCACATAAGCTAATAGATACTTGGCTAGCCTAAAAAGATAATACATCTTTTACTTCTCAAGTGAATTATCCCATAATATTGTTTAGGGGATATTTTGTTGTTCCTCTTAGACATTCCAATGTGAGGAGAGAAGGAGTTAATAGGTTTTTGAAATTAATGTTAGACAACTGAAGTTTCCTGGATGGCTAGTGGCAGAGAGGGTGTCGGCATTGATGTCAACACCCATGGGGAGATGTGTTGGATAATTGGAATTGTCTAATAGTTGGAAAGTGAGTTGGAATTGATGTTAACGACCATGAGGGAGTCTCGTGGTTGTTGTAGTATTTTGTAGAGAATCATCATAGTAGCATGCTTATTGAAGAATTTATAATACTATGAATATGATGGTTGGGAGACCTAGGCCTTGGAGGCATTTCTTCCTCAAGAGATCAGTTTAGATGCTTGTGGAAGTGGCATAGTTGGATTTTTCTTGGAAAGATCTTTCCAATGGTATGTAGAAGTCAAAAAATGGCCTTCTGGATTGCAACTTATTTGTGGTCAAAGTAAAGACAATCAAAGTCATAATTGCAGTGCTCAGAAACCTAGATGCCCAGAAGCCCGGATTGCTAGGAAGGTCGAATGCTTAGAAGCTCGTAAGTTTATCTATAAGTGACACCAGATAATATTGAGCCGGGGTAGCGAAAATAATGCCCAAAAGACCAAGAATTTATTAGCAAGTGACATAGGTATTGAAAGGGCCAGGGAGCTAGGCGAAATCCATCACGAGAAAGACGACAACTGGCGGTTTTCCATTACCATGAACATAAATTGATAAGAAGTTCTTTAAATTGGGAACCAGGCATAAGTGGGCCAACCCGAAGGTCTTAATTACAAGATGCATGACATGGATTTTTAACATGGAAAAGGTGGGTCATTCTCGGAGACTAAAGCCCGAAAGTTCAAGGAATTAAATTTATAATAAGTTACGGGCATGTGGGTTTCCGGGTTCGAGTTTTGTGTTGTGATATGTGGCACTACAGTGGGGCACAATGAATGATAATCGATACAAGGTGATTCATGCAACAAAAGACCAATGGCACAAAGAAGGTTATAAACGGAATTTATGTACTCGTAGGCTAGAAAAGAGGTTAACACTTAGATTCTTAGTCGAAGGTCACAACACTTGGTCCGATGGAGGAAAATAGGTAAAGGTGCCAAGGGAAAGGTGTTAAGGCACGTAAGTGGGCTAGATCGGAAGCTTGAGAGCCCGTGAGTATTAAGAAATTTTATTTAAGAAAAAGATATGAGCACCAGGGCATACAGGCTCCAATTTAGCAACGACATATATATAGAGACACACACACACACATGAGTGGGGTCCAGTGAATGTTTAAGTGACAACTTTTTTTGTTATTAGTGACCAAGGGCCTACTACAGTAAATGCTATCAACCAAAAAGATTACAACCTTTTATGATTATCATGCAACATTGTGGGCATATGTCCAAAGACATGGAGTTTGAATGAGTCAATAGCTCTTGGCATTGTGTGTCATATTTGGCATATATGATAGCTTGGCTATGTGTATGTAGGCATGTAGGCATGTATGAGTCAACAACTGGTTAAATAGTTTAGCGCCTCTAAGCATGGAGGACCACGATTGAAAAATATATTTAATGGGTCTACCTTGAATAGAAGTAATCCATCTGATCTTCCTTGCATGCTAAGGAGAATTAAATGGAAAAGATAGCTAAGTGAAAAAGCTTTGATCATGGTCCAGGAGAGTCATGACCAAATGTACAATCTAAAGTCTAAGGACTCTGATGGCATATTGGAGATGCAGTTTCCATATAGCATATGCTACAACAGGTAGGATACTGAGATGAGAAAATGAATGGAGTGTCTGTCCTAAGTGCTAAAGAGACATACTGCCAATACAAACTGAATTCAATGGAGGAGCTCTTTGAGTTCATAGTTTGGCTGCGAATTAATTCTCATTATGAGAAACACTCATGTGACCATCCTCATGTTTAATGCAACAACAGTTTTCAAGCAACTTGATGCAATTGACAGCATGGACATCCATGCGTTAGAGTACACTCAGGAAATGTGAATAATAGAGTGATGGATGACACATACAACATTGATCACTATGTTTTAGTGAAACAAAACCCAAGTTTGTAGTTGAAAAAAAGGGGGGATGAAGCATTGTTGAGAGATTTGTGTGGAAGAGATCTATGTGTGATTGTTTATGATGTAGAGAGAGGCCGAGAGTGCCTACGCATAGGAAAGAGGCCCAAAGTGTGTATGCGCTTCCAAGAGACGTCGAGAGATCCATTAAAATAGAAGGAGTTGAGAGTTGAGTTTATGCTATTGAGAGCAGAGGGCCAAGAACAACGTGATGTTTCAGAGTGAGTAGAGGACAAAGTGCTAAATGAGCTTAATGAAGTGAAGGTTGCTAAGGAGAACATGGTATAATATCAAGAAGAGTGAGGGCCAGTTGAGTGGGCCAAGTTGATGAACAAAAATTTCAAACAAGGTATAATGAGTGCCAAGGATAGTGAACATGAGTCCTATTGAGTGTGGGTTGGAGACTACAAAACAGGGAGTTGGTGCTTCCATTTGAGTGGATATCTGAAGAAATCTTGGGGCTTGGTGCCCCTTGCAAGTTGGTTCGTGCATAAATCCAAGGATCTGCAATTTGGTTCTTGCAACAAATCTATGAAGTTGGTGTTTAAATTGGTGCTTCTGGTAAGATAATTAGGTGCCTGCAGAAGGAGGGAGTTGGTGCTTCCTATTAGTGGGTGCTAGAAAATAATCAAAGGGAGTTGGTGCTTCCTGTGAGTGGTGGCTCCCAAAAAAAAATTGATGTAATAGAGTAGGAGCTCATATCTACATCAAATAACAAACAAGATTTGGTGGTTTTTCTCTCGGAAGGGTTTCCATGTTAAACCTCCATGTCTCATGTGTTTGTTGCTCATTATGTTAATGCTTGTGTTGGTTGATATGGTTGCTGATATGTTTTGTTAATGGTTGCACACATAATGAATTCAAAGTTTGAATGTGAAGAGATAATTTTGCGTGAAAGTCTAAATTAGCCTTAATACTCATTCACCCCCCACCCTCTCAGTATTGACATTATTTCTAACAATTGGTATCAGAGCCATGTTCCTTCGGGAACAAATTAACTTCTCGAAGGTATATTAAAGGGAAACAATGGCTAATCAAGTTTGGTTAACTCCAGAGGGCATTCCATTCTTGAATGGATCATACCTTGAGCTCTGGAGGACTATAATGGAATCCTATATGATGGTAATCAGTGAAGACATTTGGTTGTCTATGGTATATGGAGAGAGGAATGAGTTCAATATATATGTCAAGGAGATTATAATGAAAGGGGTAGAAAATCCAGATGTTGATGAAGTAAGGCATTGTGAGACAACAAAGGAACTGTTGGGCAGACTGCAATGTCTATACGAAGGAGAAATCTACGCAGGAATAGAGGAGGTCGATGAACCTTGCTTCTCAAGTAGTGAACCATAACATGTAGATGTTGGTGATAAGAAGAGAAGGAAGAAGAAGAAGAAGGCATCTCATAAGAAATATGCTCAATATATTGAAAATATTTCTTCCAATAAGCAAGTTGTTTCTCATCACTCTTAAGAGGATGATGAAGAATTAGATGAGAGGCCATGTTGCTCATAAGGTAATCTATTTATTTGTGATAAATGAAATTAAATAGGTCAAGCATTAAATAGATGTTCATGTGATTCCCTTAAAGATAGAGATTGTCATATATCTAGTAGTTGTGAAGATAGACCTACATTTGTAGCAATAACAAATGAGGGATCCTATGGAGAAGAAGAAAGTATATCCCATGAAGAGAATAGGAGTACACATGGTGGTGATGAAGATGGAATACTCCTCACCCCTATGGAATTTTCCACAAACAAAGAGAGGAATGTAGATCTTTGTGGTGGGTCAACTAGCATCTCTAAGAGTGAAGAAAACTATCTAGATGAAAGGATCCACTTTAGAAAGAATTTGATCTATACTCTAAAAGATATAAAGGATATGTCAAATTCTAATCTCAAGCAAAAGGAATAGTTGCAAGAATATGAGCTTGAGAATGAAAAGTTAAGAAAAACAATAGTTGATTTAAATGCTCAACAAGAAGAGGCTAGTAGACTCAATGGGATGATAACCAATCATTTGAATGAAAGAGAATATATTTGTGAGAGACTACAAGTTAAATTATTCTCTTTGAGAAATGATTTAGAAGAGGTTGATAATTAGTTGTCTTAATATCAAAATCTTGAAGGGAGTATAAAGGCTTTGAATGAGATGCTTTTTAAGCAAAGATCTCCTCTCATCAAGGATGGTTTGGGTTTCAAAGAAGAACCAACCCCCAAGAAGGAAAAGGTTCAAGGGTCAACCAAACATGTAAGGGAAGTTGGAAATTCCAACAATAAAGGAAAATAAATTGTTGGACAACAACAACAGAAAGGAAAGCAACAAGAACAAGAGAAAAAAAAGAAGCATCGAAAGAAGAGAACTAAGCGAGAACAAGAAAGAGTGCAAGGAAACATTCCAAATTTCCATGGAAGGTACAGGAAGAACCAATAGAGGTCCTTTCCCTCTCAGGGAAAAAGCCCCCAAAGAAAATGTATCGTTAGTCCTTAGAGGTCCTTTTATGGGTATTCTTTTTCTTGTAGTAACTTTGGACATAAATCCATAGACTGTAGATGGCATGCAAGAAAACAAGATGTGTTGGGTAGAAACAACCCAAGAATGCACAAAGTGGTCAAGAGAAGACATTTTGGAAGCATTCGAGGCCTTGACAAGAATGTTGAGAAATATGGAAATTCTTCTGCCCCATTCTTAAGCCATGATGAATGCTACATCTGACGTGGCAATTTTGGGCACAAGGTAGTGGACTGTGAATATAACAAAACATAGGGACTTCTCAAATGATGCAACAAAATGAAGCAATTCAGACATTGAGGATGAGAATAAAAAGAAGAGCAGAGGATTGCAAGTATGTCCTCAGTGTTCTGTGCAAAGGGGGCATGTTGAACAATGGAAGTAGAAATCATCAAGGAGTCGATTTTTCTCTGAAGAAGAACCAGAGAAAAACTGATACTAAAAGGGATGATCCTCATATTCTAGTGGTAAACCCCTTTGTAAATACCAACTACAATGTGCACAGACTTCTCGAAAGAAAGAGAAACAATAGGCCAGTTAATGTATCCTTGCAAGTAAGGCATAAAAGTTGCAAGAGGATTTGGGTGAAGAAAGAGAAGGTAAAGGAGAGGTGGTCTCGAGCCATGCACAACCAAGAAAAGGCCCAAATGTGGGCAAAGAAGAGGCAGGAAAGAAATTCTCCTATCAAGAGTGGGTTAGTGAAGATGTGGAAGAAGAAGGGGGGAAATCTACTCAAGGAGAGTATATCCTCTACTTCTCACAGTAAAGGAAGAGAATGGCCTCAAGGGAGGTCAAATAAGTCAAATGCGGGAATAATAAAGTTTATGCAGAGATTCATATGAACACTGGAGGTGTGACTGAGTTCCCTTGCTGATTATAGTAATGAATTTGATTATTTTGAATGTATC
Source organism: Pinus taeda (assembly GCA_000404065.3). NCBI lineage: Eukaryota > Viridiplantae > Streptophyta > Pinopsida > Pinales > Pinaceae > Pinus > Pinus taeda. The sequence continues at coordinate 11,392 of APFE031426053.1, read as the reverse complement.
AACATTGCAAGAGAAAGGAAGATACAACCAACATGGTTTCAAGGGGAGTGCTGTTACAGATCCATTTGGGCACATCAACTCCAAATTATAGATCGGTACTATTAGGGCCCATCAACCCCGAGTGTAGTTGTTACATGCCTTAAAGAAATTAGTCATCAAAATGCCTTACTCCCAAAGAAGTTCCATCACTAAAAACATAAAAAAAACACCTCTAAGAAGATCAACGCAGGTAGACCTTCATTAGGGTGTGCTGCAATGCAAACCATGCATTGACAAGGTGCTATGCAGCGCACTTGGTCCCTATTTGGCCTATGCTGGGTGAGCTTGAGCAAAGTTCCATGAGGGTTTGAAGATTCCTTATCCATTGGAAGCCTCTAGAAGTTTCTCAATGCCACCTGCTCCTTTGGGTTCAACTTTGGATGAGAAAGGGAATTAGGAAATATCAATCCCCTATCCCTTATTCCATGGAACTGATTTCTAAATTTAGAAAGGCATTCATTACCTCCATTGATAGCATAACCACCTTCACTCACCTATAAATAGATCACTCATCTAAGAGATTTGGGCTGAAAAATATTGAGTTGTAAGGAGATGCTGGTGCTTTGAGATTAGAATTGAGTGCAAGTATTGTCATTGTGTTAGAGTGTCTTTCTTTTCATGAGGATGATGAAGGATTGAATTGGAAGGATGACACTGGATCGAACTCACATTGGTTGTAATCTTTCCTCTTATCAATAAAGTTTTCAAGATTTTTTCCCTTATGCTTGTGTTATATGTTAATTCATTTATATGTGTATCATGTTTTCGATTCCATGTTATTTATAAGCAATAGATCATTATGCTTTGACAGGTTTTTGTTTATATAGTTGTGCAGGTACTTCTCAACCGACTTAAGTACGGGAAGGAGTAACAAAACCAGTCAAGGGAGATAAAGAACAAGCGGAAGCTACAAGTAGGTTCTATGTTCTCTTATTTTATCTGTTGTTTATAGGAAAAGTTAAGATTACTTTGTCTGTTGTTTCTAGATCAACGACTAGATCTATAGGGTTAGGTGTTTGTCCAAAAACACTAAATATTCCCAAAACAAATTGGTGACTCCAACAGGGAGAATAGATTGTCCATTTTAGTAGCTTATTAGCCTCTTAAGACATTCCTACATACTGTACTTGTGGTCGTTTATTGATTTCAATCCTATTTCATTGAAAATTGAGCCAAAACTATTCCAAAATTGCCTTCAGAATTTCCTACTGTTATCAATGCACTGTCCCTAATTGTTGCTTGCGTTACAATGCACTTCCCACATAGGTATAGAGCGATTTAGCGCATTATCTTTAACTGTAGCTTGTGCTGATCTCTTGAGGATCAGTTTCCCATCTAGGAACTGAAAGTTTTTTCCAATTTTCTCCTATTTGAATTAGTTGTTGAATGACCATGATGTTCTGTCTCTGAAAATTAGTGTTCATCTCCTTAATTTGACCCTACTTAGACTAGTATTGGTGAATGTTTTTTATGTATTTTATTTATCATTTGTAATCCATTGTCGAAAGATAGTTTTTGATCGATCGTTTTGTCGATAGAAAAGTGTCGTAAAATCTTCCTTCATAAATAATCAATTGATTTATTTGTGCATTTGATTTGTAATTTCATTCAAAGTGTCGAAAATCTTAATTTCTTTAAAATTGAAAGTGTCGTACAATCCTCGTTTCCCTTTTAAAATAAATTGTCAGAAATCGCCATTTTTTATGAAAAGGTTCTGAATTGTTTGTGTATTAGTTTTTCTTATTGCATCATTCACATTAAGAGAAACTAAAAAGAGATACATGCAATTTGCATTTTAGGGCATGAGTTTGTGTGCTAAAAGGAATGGTTTAGGGAATTGCATTAGTTTGTGCTCTTTGTTGTTTGTTCAAAAAGTACTTCCATGCTCTATCCCTCATAGTTAAGATTTGCATTGTTGAAATTAAACGGAAAGAGTGCATATCATTCTAGTTGCATTCTTAGGAATTTCAGAACACTTCTCGCGGTGAACCTTCAAAGCCAAATTTCTAAGCAAGATCAACTTAAAATAAACATCAATTAATATAACAATGCTTTGAAACTTAACAAAAAACATTTAGAGGTCTAGGCTAGAAACGTGTTCCGGTGTCTTTAAACCTAGTGGTTGTCGTTTTCATTATAGGATGGGTGATTCCTCCTCTTTGATCTGATAAGTGCTACTATGGACTTGTGCTCCCTATAGCGTTGAGTATATAGTGGGAGACCCCAATAGGTTGAAATCCTTTATCCCTAAGAAGCCAATTCTGCCGCCTTACTAATCGCAATGCACCGAACACAGAATTCGGGAAGATTGATTGCCGTACATAAAGTCGTTGGTAATTTCTCTTTCATTTATCACCAAGGTGTATATTGTATTTTTGCGATTTGTCTGGTAAATCCGCTTGTATATAATCTCCAGAATAGTCACTTTCGCTCCTTTTCGACTATTTAAAAGTAAAAGGATCATCTGAGCACTTGTTCTTTTAGGCTCATTAAAAATCGAAGGCGACTAGAGTCATCTTTTGTTTTTTCTCGACTCTTTAAAACTGAAAAAGAAAAGTTGTGTTCCAGTGTCGTAAAAATTAATTGAGCATGAATAACATCCTTATTTCTTAGCTTAGTTTAAGTTGACAAATTTAATCAGCAATCGTGGAGGAAAATCAACCCAAACCCTATCGTTTGCAGAGAACAGTGAGCCAAACGCCTTTGCCTCTTGAAGCAACACCATTTCGGACAAAGCGGTCTCATTTAACTGAGTCTAGTACATCAAGAAATCCTAGTTCTTCATTTGAGTTACCTGAAACATTTGTTTCAATAACTACAAAGACTCCAGTTACTCCAATTATTTCTGGTACATTGGTTCCTGAAGAGGAAGTTTCAGAGTTACCTGAGGACATTAGCATTGATCCTAGTGTAACAGTAACCGAGATTGTCCAACAACAAGTTGATACTCAACTTGAAACTGCTCAACCAGAAAGTGCTTATGAACCTGAAACAACACAACCAAGAGTTGGTCTAGAATCAATCCCAGTTCAAATAGAAGTTACATCTGAACCAGAAGTTGTTTAGGAACCTCCCTTTGAAAATGTTGTTCATTTACTTGAACATCTGGACTTTGAATTTCAACATTCAGAAGTTGTTACCCCTCCGACATCAGTCACTATTGAAACTACACTTTCATCAACACCAAAAATCTTTTACGGACCTAACGGTCAACCTCTTCCACCAGATTTGATTGCCATAGAGGAGGAAATAGTAGAGGATTCCACACTTGGAACCCCGTTTCACTTTGAAACTGGGATTAATATTTATCCTACTACTCCTGATTACTTTGCTTCATCTGATCCTGCTTCCTTGCGAGTTCCTGTCGAATCTTTAGGACAACTTTTGGGCTAGTTAACTATGGCTGAACAACCGTCAACATCCAAGACTGTATCATTTGATGCAGCTATAACATAATCCTCTATTGTAACTCCTTCAATGTTTTCTACCACACCTGAGTCGCACCTTATGGTGAATCGTCCATCCCTATTGGTTACCAATCATTGTCTAGAACCCACTCAGGGGTTACTTCTGCACCATGGTCAACACCCATGTACTCGTCTGGAATTCTACCTGGTTTTTCTCAAATGGGAACTCAACAGTTTGATCCTGCACATCAATATCAGACTAGGCAATCTAGTCATCAAAGACTGGTGTATCCATTAAATACTAGATTGCCACCATATGGACAGAAATATGCTTATTCATCGTATCCTCCCTATTCTGGAGGACAACCATGTGGTAATTTCCCACAATATTCAAGTCCACCTCGCATTAGAGTTTGTCAATGGCAACCAGTAATGCCAGATCAACCAAGACTTGTGTATCCAGCACAACCAATGAAAACAGTGTCAAATATTCCTACTACACTTGTAGTTACTACTGTGACACAATTACAAGCCCAAACTGTTGTATCTTAACTGGTACAAACTGATCCTTCCTCCTTGCAACCACAAGTTTCAAGTCAAGAGGTTCAAGTTTCTCAAGTTGTTTTACAACAGCTACTTATTTTTGGAGCCCAACAACAACCTTGGGTTAGTATACCTTCATCTGGATTGGCTCAGATTTACACTGGTATAGTTGATCCACAACTTGGTCAATATTTCATTACTGGGCAACAACAGTTGTCTCAACAACTGTGGTTACCACAATTCCAACAACCCTGATTCCAATAGTTCCAATCTCAGTTTGGACTTGGTTCCCAAGCTCAACCTGGTTTTGGTCAATATCAAGCTTACTAAGGACGTAGGCAACAAAGCTTTGCAGGTTATGGACAACCTCAATTTCAATCTAGTTATCAACAACCACCTTATACTAATTTTGTCCAACAACCTTACCAAGGTTACCAAATGCAGATGCCTTACAATGGTCTACAAAGGCCTATTGCACATGAAATTCCATCATATCTTGGGTATGCTCAACCTGACTTCAATCGACAGTTGCCATTCGTAGCACCTTTAGAATTATCAAATTTAAACCAGCTCACCAATGATCCAATCACATATGTACCTTGGTGGCCACTAATTCCACACAAGTCACCATCTGATATTCCAAAGTTTAACGGAAATCCTGGAGAAGACCCATTGAATCATGTTATGACATTTCATTTATGGTGTTCATCCAACACCTTGAATGATGATTCGATCAGACTTCGTCTTTTCCAAAGAATTCTTACTGGTCCAACTGCTAAATGGTACATTGAAATACCAAGAGCTTCTTTTAATAACTTCACCACTTTGGCCATAACCTTTTTGACCCACTTCCAGTTACTTATTAGGTACGAGACTGGAACGAAACTCTTGAAAAACTTTAAACAAACTACCTCTACTCATATATCAGATCATATTCATGAGTGGTGGCGTCGTCGTCGAATGGTTAAGGCATACGTTCCTAATCATCTTTTAGTTGAGTGGTTCATAAAGTCCTTGTTGCTATCGATCACCAAGGATGTGGAAAAAGGTGGAGTTTTCATAGAAGAGCAAGTTATCACTCATGCCCAATACTTGGATTTGATATACACACAATCCGGCACGCTCTATGATAAAATCCCACATGCACCTAGACCAGGTTACACTATTCCACCACTCCCACAATCGAGTAAGGACTCTCATGTCGGTGATAGTGTGATCGGTTCTTCAAGCACACAGTGAACATGAAGACCATCTGGTCAAGCTCTTGCCATTTCCAATCAAGCTGAAAATGCATCAAAAAACACTCTTGCCTCATAGATTAATGTTGTGTCATCCGACAAAGGCAAAAATCCAAAGCAACCAGGAGGTAAGAAAAAGGGGAAGAATAAAAAAAGAAACAGGAAAATTCCACTCCTGAGAAATCATCTGATTCCCTTACCGCGGCCAGGAAACTTCGTTATCCATGTCTGATATGTAATGACGAGCATTATACAAGAGATTGTCCACATCACTCTGAGGTCTCTAAACTTTTAAACACTTCAAACACATCAGCAGTGTTGATAGATCCGTTTTCTACCCCGGAGACACATTTGGTTGCAACTGATAATGCTTCCACATCCCAAGTACTCATGTTATCCATTGCAAACCCATCAAATGATGTTTTAATGTCAACAAGGAATAAAGATTATGGAAATCCGTCGTCATCGAATAACCAGGCTATTGATCAACCTAGTACTTCAACCTTGACTTCATCAGAAGTTGTTCCACCAATTGTACCTGAATTAACGATAAAGCCACCAAAGGGAGTCGTGCACAAGTCGAATTTAAATCCTTGTGCTCGAGCAGCTCAAAACTATAATATAGTGGAATATCTGGCTCAATCACCTTCTGCTATGTCAACACTTGAGGTGTTGCAAAACTGTCCCTCCCAGAAACAAGCTTCATTGTCAGCAATAGGTGGAATAGATCCTACAGATTCAAATCTTGTGGTTTTTAACCATGCGGGATATTCACCATAGTTACCAACACAATTAGCTTTCATAATACAAGTAAAATCTCTCAATAAAAATGTTCACCGAACTATTATTGATGAGGGGGCATCTACTTGCGTTATGTCCATGAGCTGCTGGAAAACTCTTGGTTCACAGCCCTTGTCACGGTCACCAACTACATTAAAAGCATTCTATGGAAGAACATACACTTTGTATGGGATTTTGAGCAACTTGCAAATTGAACTAGGGGACAAAACAATAAATGTTGAGGTCAAGGTAGTTGACGGACTCCTTGACTACAACATTTTACTAGGAAGGCCTTGGGTATATGTTATGGCTACTGTCGTTTCCACATACTTTCGTATGATTGCATTTGCTTTCAAGGGTGGAATCACAGTCATTGACCAGCTAGCCTTCTTTTCCAATAGTTCACAGGCTACATGAAGCATTTCGTTGATACATGGAAATCCACCATCACTTCAAATTGTTGGAGTAGGTCTCCTTAAAGATCCTTCCCTGATGGGCACTTTTACCCTCCCGTCACCATCTAATTTCACGGAAGTGGCAAGAATGGAGACTTCCAACATGATTTCTTCTACATCATTTGATTTTACAAAGATTTCCAACTACTTTGAAACTGATGATCATAGTGAGGTGATGCCGCTAAGCCCCGTTGAATCGTCATAGCAATTAATTTTTCAGGCTTGTGCATAAAACCCTAATCCACACTCAACAATTGTTTGGGTAGATAGATCATTAGAATATGGTACCTCTTCGGATCCTTTTTCACATATACATTCTACGAATGAAGGAATTGTCCAATCAACGATGAAAGGAGAGATGTCGTGGGAAGATTATCATCATCATTCCCATCTTCTAGATGACAATGAAGATTATTCAAATGAACTAAATCACCCAATGATCGTTGAGTTTTTGTCAAATTTTGTAAATATTGTAGATTTTGAGCATAGTTTGTCTAACATAGAAGAAACGATTTCTATAAACATTTCGACCAAGCCTAACATTGTAAAAGACATTCATGTCGGCAAATCTTGTTCTCCATTGGAACTTGATAATTACTGTGCTCTTTTTCGTGAATTTTGAAATGTCTTTGCATGGTCTTATGAGGAGATGCCAGGCATTGACTCAAGCATTGTTGAACATGAGATTAAAATGTACCCTGATGTCAAACCAGTACGACAGTGGCTTTGACCTGTTCATCCTAAGAAAGCTGCTACCATTAAAGAGGTTGAAAAAATTTTGCATGCTGGCTTCATTTTCCCTGTACCTCTTACTGATTGGGTATCTAATATTGTTCCAGTGATGGAAAAAAAAGGGAAAATTCGAGTGTGCGTCGATTATAGGGATGTGAACCAAGCATGTCCAAAGGACAATTATCTTACACCTTTTATCGACCAGATTATTGACGAATGTGCTGGATGTGAAATCTTTTCATTCATGGATGGATTTTCTAGCTATAATCAAATCAATATCCGCCCATAGGACTAATCAAAAATTGCTTTTATATGTCCGCAGGGCACATCTGCTTATCGAAAGCTACCTTTTGGTTTGAAGAATGTAGGGGCTACATTTCAGAGAGTGATGAATTATGCCTTCCATGACATCAAACACATTGTTCAACCTTATTGTGATGATTTGCCTGTTCATTCGCAAAAACAGACTGATCACCCGCAACATTTGAGAGCAATATTTTTATGATGTCGACACTACAAGATAAGAATCAATCCACACGAATGTGTGTTTTGTGTTGGCTCTGGTCGATTGCTTGGATTTTCAGTTTCGAAAGATGAAATTCGACTCGATCCCATTAAGGTTCAGGCAATCCTTGACTTGCCTCCACCTTCAAATTTGTTACAGATATAGAGACTTCAAGGGAAGGCAAACGTTTTGAGGAGGTTCATTCAAAACTTTGTTGAATTAGCTAAAGGTTATACACGTCTATTGAAGAAAGGGGTACCCTTCCATTGGGACCAGGTTGCGCAAAATTATTTTGATGCTCTCAAAGATTCCTTGATTAGAGCATCATTAATGTATGCCCCAAACTATCAAAAATAATTTTACCTGTATCTCGCTGCTGCAGATACAACCATTAGTATGGTTTTAGTTCAAGAAGAAAGTGGAACTGAACATCCTATTTATTATTTGAGTCGTAATGTCAATGATATAGAAAGAAAGTATTCATATATTGAAAAGTTAGCCTTGGCAGTTGTTCAAGCTATGCAGAGATTTCGTCATTACATCCTCCTTCGCAAAACTACCATTGTATCAAATTGCAACCCTAGGATATACATTTTGTCACGTCAATTGTTGGGGGGCAAATATTCTAAATGGATAGTTATCTTGCAGGAGTTTGATTTGGAATTCATCAAATCTAAATCAAAGAAATTGTCTTTGTTGAGTTACTTTGCGATCTTCCCTTATCTTCTAATCATTTAACATTAGAAGCATCAATCTTGGATGAGTCTCTGTTTCTGATTTTGTCAAGTGATCCATGGTATGGAGATATACTGGTCTATCTCTAGACCCAAGCTTTTTCGCCTAATACCTCTCGCTCTGAACAACGACATACTCGATACCAAGCCAAAGATTATATGATCATTGGTGATACACTTTCTCGTCGTGGTGTCGATACGATCTTACGTAGGCGCTTTACTCATGATGAGGCTGAAAAAGCTTTGATTGAGTGTCATTCAGGTGCTTGTGGGGGGCATTTATCTGGTTACACAACTGCACAGAAAATTCTATGAGCTGGTTACTTCTGGCCATCCATATTCAAAGATTGCATTCTTGCTATCAGAAGTTGCCATGCTTGCCAGATTTTTTATTGTAAAACCAGATTACCACCTGCACCACTGCATCTAGTCGTTGCTGTTGGCCCATTTGCAAAATGAGGCATTGATTTTATGACATGTAACCCCACGTTGGACGGGGGTCATGGGTATATTATAGTCGTTGTTGACTATTTTACCAAATGGGTCGAGGCGATGCCTACATTGAACAACAGTGGCAAAACGGCTGCTATGTTTTTCTTAACCATGTGGTTGCCAGGTTTGGTGTACCACAAGCTATAGTTACAGATCATGGGTCGCATTTTCGCAATCACATGATGGTTGAATTAACTATCAAATCAGGACTCTTACATGATAGTTCTACTCCACACTACCCGCAAGCTAACAGACAAGTTGAGGCTATCAACAAAGTCCTTAAGCGCATGTTGCAAAGGATGATTGGAGTCCATAAATGGAATTGGCATTTAATCCTATACTCGGCTTTGTGGGCATATCGAACCTCGGTGAGAAATGTGACCGGATTTACGCCTTTTCAATTGCTATATGGTTTGGAAGCAGTCTTACCAATCCAATGTGAAATCTCATCTCTCAAACTTGCAATTGACCTGCTACCTAACACTTCTAAAGAAGAAGTGCGTTTTTTGGAATTAATCCACCTGGATGAAACCCATCGTGATGCCGCATTGGCTAATGAAGTGCATAAGAAATGCATCAAGGCACAATATGACAAAAATGTTAAGCATCGTGACTTCTCAGAAGGTGACTTGGTCTTGCTTTACGATCATGATGCTGACAAACTTGAAGTGGGAAAATTTGAACTATTATGGATTGGCCCTTATATTGTTAAACGTGTGTTGACGAAAGGTGCCTACAAGTTAGTGGACTATGATGAGATTCCATTGTCATAGCCCCAGAATGGGTTGTACCTTAAACGTTACTATGCTTAGTTAAGTGTAGTAAAACTCACTGTATATATGCTTTGATTGCTTTTTTGTGTGTTATTTTTCTTTTAGAGTTTTTATTTGGTTAGGTAATCCACTTCACATTTGTTGCATATGTCAAACTTTTCGGAACCATTTGTTGGGTATGCCGATGGAGCTAGTCTTAGTACGTAGAATTTATCTTCTACAACATGGGCCATTTTTTCTCCGAGCGTTTAGTGAGTTTTAGAGGGATATGTATTGGTCGATCGACAAACAATATTGCTGAGTATAGTGCATTGATTGAACTTCTCTCTGATGCCATTTCACTGGGCATACGCCGAATCATCATTAGGCTAGACTCACAACTTGTCATCCTACAGCTTACTGGCGTCTATACCGTCTGAAACCCAGTGATCCATCGCATGTTCCTTAGAGTTCGTATTTTGGAAAGGTATTTTGAATTTATTCAATATCAACATATTTACATAAGTTTAAACACATTAACTAACTCTCTAGCGAATTATGTGTTAAATAGACATTTGCAACATATGTGAAGTAAACATTTTTCAAACATCATTTGAATAGGATTGCATCACTTAACCATTATAAAACTTTGAAAGTCAAATAGATAGTTGTAGATAAGTTTTTACAAATAGTTTGTGTCCAAGACAAAAATCAGTCATCTGACCTAAAAAACTCAAAAATATATGCAAAAAATATCCCAATAGACTAGTGTTGTTGATGATAACAAGTCACAGCCTATGCTATCATACACAGGAGTCTCATCCAATGACTCGGCACGCCAATGGTATGGCACTGCAATCACATAGGTAACTCCTCAATCCGGACATCCGGAATACCAAGGGTCAAACCCTCTATGTGATCCTGTAGCTTGGCCAAGGTCTTTGCTAAATCCAAGTCTCTGAGAACTGCCCTCCCAATAGCTCTTTGTACTGGCATACCTGCCTCCCGTTGGTGTACCACAGGTCGAACGGATCCAACATCTACATACATATAAAATTTTGTTTAGTCGTGGTAACAATTCAAAAACACAAAAAAAAAAGTAAAAACTTCGAAAAGAAAAAAAAAACATTGTGGTCAAACAATTTACCAATAGCACTCCACTGCGCCCCAACTAGCAACACTAGATCTGGATCACCATGGAAATCCATCCCTGAATATGGATATTATGAGAAGGCCATCTCCTAATGGTCGAACCACTCAAAGAAAGCAGAGGAAAATGAGATCAGTGACTGGGCAGCATGCCTAGCCATAAGATCCAGTCACCTCTGCATCCGTGGGTCTCTAGGTCCAAGAGCTCCCAGTGAGATGTGTTGTGGCTGCGTGATTGGGATTCTCTCCAAGGCAAAGGAAATCAAGATAGACCCATAACCAAATTTTTTTGTCTTTCCATTCTTTACCTTGGTCAGTTGTTCTCTCATAGATGGAAGAATTGCCTCACACCAGTTGAATACCTTTGGCTCCAAGCACTCTAAATCATACTACATATAAGACTTGTTTGTGAAATGTGAAGTTGCACTGCCAGCCAGTTTGGCAAGATTAAAAAGGATTGTTCTCAATGGCAGATCACTAACATCTTAGATATTGATATTTCCGTCTCTACTGGGTTGAGATCCTTCCTGGTAGAATTGTTGAATATAATCTCTCACTGATTCACC
>APFE031426050.1:0-14397 GCA_000404065.3 Pinus taeda | reverse complement strand
TATTGTTCAACAGATGATTAGGTTGCAGACATCTTCACAAAGGCTCTCACAGAGGCGAAGTTCACTAAACTTCGATATATGCTTGGAGTTCAGGAAGTTGTCACTTAGGGGGGATAGGCTCTAGTGCTTCCTTCCTTCTCCTATTGTGTCATATTTGTAAATCCTTCAATCCTATCCCAAGTTGTTCTTAAGGGGGGATGTTAGGATATTCCGACACATAGGAATAGTTAAGTCAACTTGGTCTAGTATAGAGTTAGGTTAGCGTTAGGTAAAGTGTGTTTCTTTACCGTTGTACATTTTGTAACTTACAATCCGACGGTCACGATATGTAGTGATCCGACGGTTCATTCTCCCCTCGGTATTACCGACACTTGATCCGTGGCTTGACACCCGATTGGTCCATGAATTCTATTTAAAGCGCATGGAGGGTCATTTGTAGGTTAACCGTGCATGAGAGAAGCTTATGTAAATTTTCATTCTTTTATTAATAAATTGCCTGTAGTAGCCACGTTTGCGCAGGCCGTGGACTGTTTCCCTCTCTGAGGGTTTTAACCACGTCAAAATACTGGTGTATTGATCTGTGATCTGTTTGTGAGCGGTGTCCTTCTGGTGTTCTGTCTGAGGAACTTACCCTGTAAATTCCTACACATATTACCCTAGGGACAGGAACCTATGTTTTCTTGGCTGGGGCATGCCGGTATCTCTGACGAGGCTATGGACGCTCGCTGGTAGTGGAGTAAGATCAGTGATGCTAGATTAAAATTTAGCGTGTAATCCTCCCACTCCTTTTGTTGAGGTAAATTCCAATGGGCTATGTTGACATCTCCGTCAGAGCTATGGACGTTCGCTAGTAGCAGATCAAGGTCAGTGGTATTAGACTAAGTCCAGTGCATAATCCTCCCATCTTATGAATGTTATATTTTCTAAATAAATTGAACGAAGGCCTCTAACACAAAGAACAAACAAGAATCCAAAAAGTTCCTTACCTTAGGATAGTGGATTACTTCTTTGGGGCAGCGGAGTGACATATGATTCTAGAAACTCATGTTATGCACCAAAAATGGAAACAAATCCTTGATGAATAACCTCCTTAGTTTCAATCAAATCTTACTAAAAAATGAAAGTCATTCATATGAATCTTAATTAGTTGTATGATTTATGTAATTTCCTAATCATTAACTGTAAACATGTATGAATTGTGTTATGAAACTAGCTCACAAAAAGATAGAAAAGATAGATAAACGACTTCAAAATTAGCCTCTTTGAGGGGGAAACCTCCTTTACATTACACAAATGAACAATTCTTAGATTATACAAATGAGAAAACCTCATTTCTATATATAAGAGCCTAAGGGGTCACAATATAATCAAAGCTGACATAACAATAATAATATAGAAGCACAACAATAACAATAGTGGGCTTCTATGGGGCACAATAATAACAATGTGGGGACAATAGGGGCACAACAATAACAATAAGGGCTACAATGACAATAGTAATGGGAGAATCACTAGTATTATAGGGACCACATGCCATCTCTTCAAAAAAGTGTTGTCCTCAATGCTTAAGTAGTTATGAATGCTTCTTATAAATTTATACCTCGCCTGTGGAATCTTTAGTGGGTAAGTTCTTCCACTTGATGAGATACTCTAAAATTGATCGATTTCATAGCTGTCGAGTTCTTGTTTCTATGACTGCTTCAGGTTCCAATATGATTTTTCCTTCCTCGTCAAGTTCTGGAAATATTGTTTGAACTGGGAGTTTGTCACCTATCACCTTCTTTAAGCATGAAACATGGAAAACGAGGTGCACTCGGGAAGATGTAGGAAGCTCCAATTTGTATGCCATAGTACCAATATTTTGCAACAACTTGTATGACCCATAATACTTTGGTGATAATTTATTATCCTTCTTAGCTTGCGTGAGGAACATTTTTTTATATGGTTGTTGCCGTAGGAATGCCCAGTCACCTGCATCAAAACTTCTTTCACTGCAATATTGATCTGCCTGTTGTTTCATTCTATTTTGCGCCAAAGTGAGGTTATCCTTTAAGAGTTGGAGAACCTATTGTTGATGCTCGATGTGATATTCCACTGCTTGAACCTTAGAATTTTCTCTTAAATATGATGTGGTGGATGTGGATAATATCCATAATGAAGATCCAACTTGTTGAAGCAAACTGATCCATGCAATTCATCCAATAATTCATCAATGACATGAATGGGAAATTTATCTTTAATAGTGAGCTTTTTGAGCTCCCTATAATCCAGACACATGTGCCATGACCCATCCTTCTTGTGCACCAATACTACTGGAGCAGAGAAAGAACTTTGACTAGTTTGAATTATACCAACCTCTAGCATTTCTGCAACCATATGTTCAATTTCACTCTTTTGGGCATGGTGATATCTGTAAGGCCTGATGTTTGGAGGAACACTTCCTGGAATCAAATGAATAGCATGATCATGATCACGAATAGGTGGAAATCCTTTGGGAGTCTCAAATACCTTAGAATGATTGTTCAAAACTTTTTGGAGTTCTGGAGAAATAGACGATTTTGATGTGGGGACCTCTAGCGAACATAATTGTGCAATTACACCTCTTTGTTCTTTCTTTAGAAGCTTTTTCATTCTGTTAGAGCTCATTATCTTTCCTGATTTCCCTGCGATACCCCTTAATTCAACTTCCTTTCCTTCCGAAGAAAATTTCATGAAATGTTTTTGAAAATTAAAATCTATTGTACCCAAGGATTGTAGCCATTGGACTCCTAGTATAACATCAACACCAACCATTGGAATGGAAAGCATTGGGCTATTCAATACATATTCTCCCATGTATAGCTTGATATTATGGTACTTTCTAGAGCAATTTATGGTTCCTCCACTTGCAACCATCACTTGACACTCTAGTGTTGGATATAGGAAGAAATTCAATTCCTTGGCTATCTTACAATGAATAAAATTATGGGTACTTCATAAATCAATCAACAATATTACCTTTTTCTTCTTGATATGTCCTTCTATCTTGATAGTTTGAGGAGAGGTAATTCCTTGCCAATGCATTACAAGATATGGTCATATTCATTTCTTCTTTCTCTGGGGTTGGTTCTTAGTGAGTATCCTTTTCTTTTGACGTTTCTTGATCCTTTTCTTCCTGATATTTCACTGCTTGAACCTTCTTCTTCTTGATATGTCCTTCTATCTTGAGAGTTTGAGGAGTAGTAATTTCTGCCAATGTAGTACAAGATATGGTCAGATTCAGTTATTCTTTCTCTAGGGTTGGTTCCTAGTGTATATCCTCTTCTTTTAATGTTTCTTGATCCTTTTCTTCCTCCTCTTCACAATATATGTAAAATAATTTCTTCTTGGCACACTTATGACCTTTAATGTATTTGTTATTACAATTGTAACAAAGCCCTTTTGATCTTTTTTCTTCCAATTGTTGTGGTGTCAACCTTGTAGATTATGGAAGGCTAGGAGAAACAACACTTCCATATTTATAGTTGTGAGTGGTAGACTTCATTGTTTCCATAATTTTTCTTTCCACTTTTCTTGCCAACCTGTATTCCTTCTCCAATGAATCAAGTTCCCAAAGGTGAACCTCATGTTGGATGTTATATTTTAAAGTCCCTATGAAGAAATCAATGCTCTGCGTCTCTGGAATATCATTTACCCTTATATTCAATTTTTTGAATTCCTCAATGTGCTCTGCCATTGAACCCCTTTTTTTTAGATTTATCAATTGGCTAAAGAAGGTGTTGTTGTTTGTCTCCTCATAATGTGCTACCATTTCCTCCGTGAAAATTGACTAGGTGACAAGGGTTTTACGGGAAAAAAAACCCTCTATACCATACACACTGATTTGGTTCTCAATATAAAGATGTAATACATACCTTTTGTAATAGTTGCACATCATGTAGATCAAAATATTGCTCCATCTGTAGTATCCATCCTTGCCATCAAACTTCCTCATATCTCTTTTTCTTGCTTTTAGGAGCTTGATCTTGAAACGAATGCAACTTTGTAGTTTCAAATCTCCAAATTCTAAAATTGTGACCTACGGTAGCCCTCTACGTCCTCTTTCCAATGCCACCAGTCTGATAGAAATTGGATTCTCCAAGAAATATTTATGCCTAATATCCCCAGATGACCTTATTATATACTTTTTCAGTAGAGCGAATTTGTATGATGTAACGGATAAAATATATAAATAATATAAAATAATAGTTAGTTAAGCTAATAATTAGGTTGAAGAGGCATGTCTAATAGGACATGACTCTTCATGAAGAGACACTTGCCTGATATATAAGCAAGCCTCTCGTTATCATTTGTAAATTCATTCTCATTCTTATTCACACATCTAATATATAATATTTGTATCCTCATGGATACATTTCATATTCCAAGTCTTTTGGAGTAATTAATCTGTAGAAGGAACTTTGTTCGCTTCATTTGGTATCAGAGCAGTTCGGTCCTCTAGGTTGCTTAACCGGTGCACAGAGCTCGTTTTCCGATCCAAGTCCTTGGCTATCAAAATTTGTCAACCTTGTTGTCGTATAATTGAAGCATTTTGCTCAGAATTTGGGAGTTTCTCCTTTTCTTCCTTTTTCTAGGCCTTTGGACATATATATATATATATATATAATATTATTATATAATATATAATATATATATATATATATATATATATGATTAATAAAAGAAGAAGAAAAAAGTAAAAGAAAAAACAAAACAAAACGGTTACAAAATCTCATACCAAGCATATTTAAAACTTTTTACGTGGAGAAGCTCGTGGTTTTAAAAACAACTCATGGTAATTGCCCATGGTATTTTAAAAAGTTAAAAGGAAAAAAGAAAAACAAAAGGAATACGTCTTACTTTTTACGTGGAGAACATTTTAACGGATGTTTTAAAAACAACCCATGCTAATAGCCCATGGTATTTTAAAAGTTAAAGAAAAAACAAGGATACAAAAGCTCTTAAAGGTAAATATTACTTTTTACAGGAGGTTTTAAAAACAACCCATGGTAATAGCCCATGGTATTTTAAAATTAAAAAATATTTTGATAACAATGGAGAAAAAGGTGTGATTTAAATCATTTTTATCTTCAAATATAAAGATTGTGACCGGTACCAAGAGTCACGTCTCATTTCCAAATTTCTAAAAAAAAAAAACATTAATTATGAAAAAAAGGAATACTATATAAGTCCTTATATAGTTACATATAAAAGGAAAAGTAGGTCTAAAAAGAGTATATAAAATTTGTATATACATTATAATTTTTATATATATATAATTTAATAAATATAAAATAATAATAATAATATTATTATTATTAAAATAATATATATATATATATATAATTATTTATATATACATATATTATATTATTATTATAAAGAGTTGAACATAAAAGAAGAGAAGAGAAAATATTGAAATATTATAGTATATTAGATTTTTATAAGTAGAGAAGTGGAAATATATTTTTATAGATTAAGAAAAAAAGAGCGATTATAAAAAAAAAAAAAAAGGAATGAAGAAGAAGAGTGAACAAAAAAGAAGAAGAGAGAGAATATTTTGAAATATATTGTATATTAGATTTTTTATAAGAGAGAAGTGGAAATATATTTTTAGATTAAGAAAAAAAAGAGCGATATATATAATATAAAAAAAGAGGTTAAAAAAAATAATAAAAAAAATTAAAAAAAAAAAAAAAAAAAATATTAAAAAAAAAGAGAGATGTCATCCACAAAGAACGATTGTTTCTTTACACTATGTCCTTTTTGTTCAGAAGGATACCCTAATTGTCAAGAATCATTCATAAATCAAAATGTGGTTTGCACAAAATGTTACAAAACTTTTACCTTAGTCGAACTTTTAAGTGATGCAGATAAACAATTAATAGCAAGAAAAATGAGAAAATTAATGGCAAGATATAAGGAAATGAAGAAAACAGAATCCACATTTCAAGTTGAAAGCTCATCATCATCCTCACATAATGATGTAATCTAGTGTAGCGAGAAAGTGCAGTTAAAAGATCAAGAGAATGGCAAAATAGCCAAATTTCAACAAAACAAGGAAGCGTTAGAATACGCACATAAAAATTTTGTGGATATGCATTACAAAGAAATAGTGGAAAAGGACGAAGAAATTTCTCGTCTCAAGGACCACGTCGAAAAATTACTGGCGCAAGTGAAGAAAACTAAGGTCACAAAAAAGGAACTCAATAAGCACTTATCAGAACAAGAAGATGAAAATTTGCGTTTAAATAACCTTAATAAAAATTTATTAGAACAAATCAGAGATCTAAAAGATGAAAAACGTAAAATTCAAAACACTGAAAATAAGGTTGATGAATCAAAAACCAAAGAACTTTTACGTCTGAGAAACCATAATCAAAGTCTTCTCAATCAAACTAAGAAACTTAAGGAGGACAAGAAAGCATTAAAAGATAAGTTGGAACAAGTCACTCAAGAAGAAGTATCGAAATATCCAGTCACAATAGTTCAAGTTGAAAATAAGGGAACGAATACCGATCCAGTGAATATGACAACTCAAGAAGACAAGTCAGTTGAAGAAACAACACACGTAGATGTTGCAGTTCAGACAATGGACATCCCAAGTGAATGTTCCATAACCAATTCAACAACATCTTTGCCAGAAGAAAATTTAAAAACTTTATATCGGCATCTGAATCATGAGAATAGACAAATCAACCATGCTACGTATCGGTACCATTCAGACCAAAGACAACAAACTAATGCTCTAGAGAATAATGACATAACATCAATCCAGTATTATGCTAACAAATCGTTACAAAATTCCATTGATCAAAGTACTATACGGAATATTAATTTCGGATGGCCTGATCCCTTCTCAGTGCGACAATTTTGTTTGTCACTAAGAAGATCATATCAACTTGTATTGACGAAGATGACTATTCCGAGACAGAAAGACTTTTGAAGCTAAAAAAGAGATCAAGCCTTTTTTCATCGACAAGCTTTGACGACAAAGCTTTTTGAGGAATGAGGCAATGTAACGGATAAAATATATAAATAATATAAAATAAAAGTTAGTTAAGCTAATAATTAGGTTGAAGAGGCATGTCTAATAGGACATGACTCTTCATGAAGAGACACTTGCCTGATATATAAGCAAGCCTCTCGTTCTCATTTGTAAATTCATTCTCATTCTTATTCACACATCTAATATATAATATTTGTATCCTCATGGATATATTTCATATTCCAAGTCTTTTGGAGTAATTAATCTGTAGAAGAAACTTTGTTTGCGTCATATGATGTGCCACGTGTCACTATTTTGACCTTATGGCCTGAAACCGATACAAAAAAAACTACAGTTCGTCCTCTTTCTATAACTTCTTATGAAATTTCAATATGATACTCAGAGACAAAGTTATGATGATTTTCCCAAGGTAACTTGTTTGGGATGTAATTCGGGAGCCTGTAGAAACCCTAAATGTCGTGGACCATATCTCCGAAAATATAGTGAAACATGATCTGAAATTTGGGCCCGAGCTTCATCATGATTTCGGTTCAAATGGGTTTTAATTTCAGAGTCTAAAACTTCGTAGAAAACAAATTATAGCTAAAATTCCACGATTACCCGTTTGAGATAAAATTTTGGAGCTCGCAAAAACCCTAACTTCCTCAAATCATATCTCCAAAAATATAGCGAGATAAGATCTGAATTTCGGAGCCGAAGTTTAGAGAGATTTCAACTTAAATATATATTTTTTTAGCTTCTGAAGCGTTGCAGAAAAAATTTATAGTGAAAATTCCATGATGACCTGTTTGGAGCAGCGAAACCCTAGAATCCAAAGCTTTGATACCAAATGTTATGAAACTAGCTCACAAAAAGATCGAAAACATAGATAAACGCCTTCAAAATTAGTCTCTTTGAGGGGGCAACCTCCTTTACATTACACAAATGAACAATTCTTGGATGATACAAATGACAAAACCTCATTTCTATATATAAGAGTCTAAGGGGTCACAATATAATCGAAGCCGACATAACAATAATAATATAAGGGCACAACAATAACAATAGTGGGCTTCTATGGGGCACAATAATAA
The DNA here is from genome assembly GCA_000404065.3 of Pinus taeda. NCBI lineage: Eukaryota > Viridiplantae > Streptophyta > Pinopsida > Pinales > Pinaceae > Pinus > Pinus taeda. Next base: position 6,297 of record APFE031426050.1, on the reverse strand, counting down.
AAATATTGGGACAATAGGGGCACAACAATAAAAATAAGGGCTACAATGACAATAGTAATGGGGGAATCACTATTATTATAGGGACCTAACAACTTATATATGGTGTTGAAAGCTCTTGTGAAGAACGAGACATCCTAATTTATGACCATATGTCCTTACACATTACCAAAGTTACTCTAATTCACTGAGTATACATAAAAATTTCTTATATGTATGCGAATAATCATTGAACTTGTTAATTTTTACGTATTAGGGCCTCATGTGAGTTATCTTTGCTTCATTATTGCTGTTGAACAACAAAAATTGTAATATGTGAAGACTTTCCTTCTATTGCTTTATTATTTAGTCTTTCAGTTTCCTTTTTCCTCATGAATTGACTCCATGCCCAATGCAAGGAAGTCGGTACGTTGTTCTTGGTGCCTTGTAAGGAGATATTATCCCCAGTTGGAGCCGTATGTTGGTGCTTGATTTGAAATTCTTCAAAAAATCAACCTTCGCAGGAATTTTCCTATTTTTGTCGACCTAATTTAACTTCCTGGGATCACACTTGACTCCTTATCATTTACTCTTAGTCACATGAAAAGGAAAGAATTAGTAAAATAGATAAAAACGAGATTTAAAGAACGAGGGATGAGGTTAATGACATAAGTAATAATATTTAAGAAACGTCACATCCCTAGATATGCATATGTATTGTTTTATTATTTTATTATTGTTTAAATTTTATTTGTCACATATAAAACATAATAACTAAATGTTAGCTAATGCATATCACTAAAATATTATTAACATTTTTTCAAAACTATGAACTTCTAAAAATGGGCAAACAATGTCCACAAAAAGGAGAAATTAAATATACAAATGAATTATTTCTTATGTAAATCGTTTAGTGCCCACATATTTAGGAGATTTGAATTTCATAATGAATGTATATGTATTAGAAATGAATATTCAAAATTAGGATTTTATGAAGAGTAAATCCCTATTTTTACTTCATGTGATTTTGCCATTAATCTTATCCTGAATTATTTTCCAAATTGTAACATTCATCATTACATTAAATATATAAACTCCTAACAACTACTTTATAAAAAAAAATATTTTGTAACCAATTCTTAACCCTTATAGTATTATTTTAATTAATTTAAGAATTATTCTTACTATATTAAAAATTATATATATAATTATGATATATAAATTCCTAACAATTACTTTATAACTAAATATATAATATTTTAATAAATAATTCCTAACAACCAATTTAGAATATTATTTATTTACCTTAATAACTAATTTACTAATGGTTCGTTTTCAATGGCTAACTCTGGGCAATGATGCATCCATGCCATTTATTCTTGAAGATCGACTGATTTTTTCACCTTGTCCTGAGGATGAACAACATTAGTTGGTTCGAAACGTCGACCAAATCCTAATGATGTGATTAATCCGAAAGAAATTTATTTACAATATGGATCACAAAATTCTTAGATCTAACATTATTACCCTACACAGAAGGGAAATGGCTAATAAGGCCCGTCAATTTGTATGAGCTCGACTACAAGTTGCTAAGAAGAAATCTGATCTTACGTTTCCCAAATGATGTAGGGATGCATCATTTGTTCTAGTGTTTTGATCCTGATTCAAACAGGAACGCAATAAAATACAGAGATAACCGTATAAACCAAGATGCAGCGGAAATAATACTTCATTTCATTAATGGAAAATACTGAAATATGCTTACAACCAGAATTGGAAATAAACCAGCTAGGGCGATGGTAGCTTATCTCTGAGAAGAGATGTGCGGCTACATGCCTCTGAACTGTTCCCAACTGTGTTACAATGAGGCTCAAAGGCCTATTTATTGTTGAGAAGCAATGGAAAACCCTTCACATTCCAAACCTACCCCTGGAAGATGAAACGCCAAATTGTGGGCCCCGTTTTGGGTAAATTGGTACATCAATTTCCCGGGGTCGTAACTTTGGCATACGATCTCCGTTTGACGCGTATGATAGCTCGTTAGAAAGATCTATCCGAGAACTACCACTTTGGGAAGGAAACATCGGTCCATGGACCCATGTTGCCCCCAGATTTCCCAAAAAACGTCGTTTAGGGCCTCAAAACGGCTCCGGAAGTTCAGGACCCGAAAAAACTGCTAAAAATAGTAAATTGTGCTACATTTACAGAAACTGAAAACCTGAAAGAGACAGTTGTGGGGGTCCAAATGGGATAGGTGGGTGGCCACCAACATCCACCTGGATCAGGGCTATTACATACACCACGTTATTTACATGACACCCATAGAGACTATGCAAGGCACCCAAATCTAGCATCTGGACACATGAAAATGCTTTAATGCTTTATTTGAGGACCCTTCCTCAAATTGATGTTTGATCAGGATGTTTGGAAACTCATTTACCCCTTCAAGTGCACCTTTGGAGCATTTTGAGCCCTAAAAGGCCATGAAGTAATGCTTATTGAGGGCTTACAACCCACACATGTGGGAATTTATTGGCATATTATAGTTGTTGAACTATTGGGTTGGGTTGTAACCCATTTACTTTGTGTCTACTCAAAATTAAACTTGTTTTAGTGGCTTTTAATGGATTGTTAGAGGTGATAAACCTCCTATAAAATGAGGATCACCTCTTTTAATTTATGATCATCACACTTGTGGATTTCAACCTCTCTTGAAGAACATGACTTAGCCTATTATACTTCACTAGTTGAGGAGATGTGATATTCTATGGGATTTTTGCTAAATGAAGACTAGTTTTTGTGTTGGAGATATCTTTTTGGGACTAAAAGAAGGCATGTTCTTGGATAATTTGTGAGTGTTTGCTGAACATCTTTTATGGTTTTACACATAATGAAACATTTCTAGGATTTCTATTAATTCCTTGTCTAACAAATTTTTATTGGAAAATCTTGGTAAAGTGTTGTATGTTTAATATATATTCCTTGAACTCCCTAGAAAACCTCCTAGCAAGCATTTTTCTACTTACTTTCTCCCCTCATAAAAATAATAAATATAACCAAGGTTAGAAAGTGAAAACTAGGGTTTTCCCCCTTGCTCCTTACAAAAGGTGATATCTCCATGGTTTGAATCCTAAAGACTCCATCACTCAAGTAGGGAAAAGGCATTGGGATTCCTTGGATGATAATTTTTTTTGAAAACTTTCATCATCCCTTTCTCTTTCTATTTCTTTTTCAGTCCTTCAAGGTAAGTTTTTAGGGCTATGGCAGGGGCGAAATTCAACTAGGACTTGAGTCACTAAAGCATTGGAGCTAATATGGCATATTTTCATTTTGTTGGACCTCACAAATAAAAAATTTAGTAGTATTGGTGGAAACTTCCTTATTAGGGATGATGTCATCAACCCTAGGTAATTTAGTACCCTAGAAAACCCTAGTTCTACACAAGGCTTCTACTTAAGGCTTATTAAAGGTTTACCATTCCCTTTTGTTAATTACATCTTTGAAGTAATCCTTTTAATTGTGCTTGTATGACTAAAGATGCCCTTATTGAGTTATATCATGAAACCCTAGAACTCAGGTACACTTTTATAGGTTTATTTTATGGTGCACTGCTCCTTGACATAAAGATTTCTGCCCTAATACAATTAAGAAGTACCTTTATTAAGCCTTTCACTTGCATCACCTTAAACCTATATACTTATAATACCTCTTATGTGACATATAATGGAAGGCCTCCTATGTGGTGAAATTCCATTGAAGAGTGGGAGGTGGAGTGCTAAGGTGATAGTGGAAACCACCTTATTATTGTGTCTTATTTTGGATCTTCCCCTTGTAAGGCTTGCTATATTTTGAGGCAACATGACTCTAATGTATTGCTCCCTAGAAGACTTCTCTTTAAGAAAAGGATAAATATATAATGGAGATGGAATGATGATGACATCACAAGAGCTCTCTTCTCCCTTATATATGAAATAGTTGAGGGAGTTTAACATAAAATAATGACACGTGTCCATGCATATAACCAACAAGGAAACCCAAAAATTAAGCATTCTATAATACAAGAATATACAAATGGAATGCAATGGTTTATCCCAGTCCTACAATAAAATTCCCTCCATACATAATGCTCCTTGGGATCAACACCACTCCTCCAACCTAATGTTCTCTCCAACAAGTTTTTAGTCCAACACTCCCTCTTCCACGGTTGTTCACTATCCAAGTGTCCTCATTTAAGGCACTCCTCTAAAAATGTGCCAAATTTCCTCCCATGCACAATGGTCCTCAACATGTGTGCCAATGTAGCCACAATGATCCAATGCTCACCCTTGACATATGTGCTTAAGTCCATCACCAATTTCCAATAGTATTCTCCTTAACCCAATGATCTTCGATGCATACATCACATGGCCCTAAGCTCCAAGGGCTAAGTTCCCTCCTCCAAGTACCGAATAGTCCTCCTCCTAGGTAGGTACCTCTTATAATCAAGAAATTTACTCCTCCATTGTGTGAATTCAATGAGTTAGTCATCATGTTAATTAGTGGAATAATCTCCTAGATAAGGGTGTCATTTTGACACTCTAACAAAGGTCCATCATTCACCCAAACTAAGACATCCATGACTCCATGAAGCATTGCCAAGGGGTAGGAGTTCTTATATTCAATTATGGCATGATATTCTCTTGTAATGTTGTTATAAACGTATTGTGTTTTTCCATTTTGGATCGGAGTTTGCTGAATTATTCACCAAAAATCTTCTATCTCTTAGTGATCTAAAAAACAACCATAACAACAAATTGTTATGTCACTCCTTTCACATAAGGGATATTAAATGATAATGATGAAAATTTCTTAAGCAATCCATCTCCTCAAACTACTCTCACTGTTCAAGGACTATGCTCAAGTGGGAAATCTCCACCGTTATAAATGTTACCAATTTTCTTGCAAGCCCCTTAGGTATCTCCTCCACCATAGGCCCTCATTTCCATGATCCATGACATGCCCACCAACTTTTGTATTCATGCACCTTTGTCACTTTGGAGCACATTATCTACTACCAATGATCTTGTTGGGTTACTAAGGTTGAGATATGGTGTTCAACAAGGGATGATATGCAATGCCATCTTTATTGTGACCCTTGATCAACATTTTGGAGATGATATGCAATGGCATATTTATTGCAACCCTTGATCAACATTGTGGAGGGTGTTGAAAAATGTGCAACAAGAAATGCTAAATTTAAAATGTGCTAAAAATAGAACTCGTAAAAATAGCAATTCTAAAAATAGCAGCTTGGCCAATGAGCATTTTGGCCACCTTGGGTGAGAGGTGAAACTGCTAAAAATAGAATCTTCTAAAAATAGCATTTCTGGGTCCCTTCCTATTTTTAGCAGTCCCTAGTCTAACTATAGGAAGTAAAAACGAATTTGGTCTTAACTGTAGTTTAAAATATTAATTAATTAATCTGCATGAGTTAATTAATTATGGAAAATTCAACTTGAAGTCTTTGTGAGATCATGCAATTATTTTCTCCCTTGATTTAGGAATTTATCCCTTGATTAAAGGAGATAAGGTTTTCAGTTCTATAATGAGAGAATCAATTGACTTAGTTTAACTTAGTCAAGTCCAGTTAGATTATTTTAACAAGTTGTTAAAATAATGAAATATAGTTTGTTAATGCTTGCATGCATGTGACAACTATTATTTCAGATAACTGAGCATTCCCTCATGGATAACTGATGCATGTTAGTTCAGAAAGAGACCCAGTTGAGATCAGATGAGGGACAATGTACTATCAGATGCTTAGATATTTCTAGTAAGTATTCCTTACATGGAGAAGGATCTGTTTCCAAGAGAAATACGTATTATAGGAGATTGGAGGACTGGTGGCCTATATATTGAGGCCTAGGTAGTCTATGATCTTCATCATCAGAGTACAAAGAGAGCGGGATAACTTTTGAGCTGATTCTTTTTGTATGTTGTTGAGGATCTCCACTTGATTGATAATACAGTGTTGGGCTTTATGTTGGTTCTTTCCCCAGTGATATATTATGTGTTATGTTTGATTGATTCCTTCTTATCTATTATATGTGTTCATACTTGATGTTGTTCATGGTTGATTAGCTTTCGCAAAGTTTATGGTAGATGTAGATCTAGTATGATGCTTTAGTACATTACATATATCAGTTTGATCTACAAGTGAAATTTCTACATGATATCATTGAGCTAGTTGATTTGTAGAGAAAATTCTACATGGTATCAGAGCACAGGTGATCAAGGAAGAACAATATACAAGAAGGAATTCGAAGTTTATTATTCGGGATA
>APFE031426049.1:0-24457 GCA_000404065.3 Pinus taeda | reverse complement strand
AAAAAACAAAGCAGTGGAAAGGGTAATAGAGCAAGAAGGGATCGAGAAAGTCTTAGTTGATTATCATAAAGACATCCTAACCGAGCATCAAAATGATCAGGAAGCAGCTATTGAGAAGATTTGTAAAGAAATTTCCAAGTTGGTTACAGAGGAACAGAACAAAGCCCTGATGCGTGCAGTGACAATAGAAGAGTTAGAGGAAATAGTGATGAACATGAATAAAGGAAAGGCCCCAAGCCCGGATGGGTTTACAACGGAATTCTTTCAAGTAGGATGCCAATTTCTGAGTAAAGAGATTTTGGAATTAGTTGAGGAATCACGTTTGAAGCAAAAGGTATGGCCAGCGTTAAACTCAACCTTCTTTACATTAATCCAGGAGAATGCCAACTCAGATAATGCGCAGGGCTCTCGCCCAATTGCTTTATGTAATGTCATTTATAAAATCATCACCACACTGATAGAAAAAAGGATAAAATGACTTCTGGAAAATCTAATCTCCCCAGAACAAACAGGGCTTGTTGAGGGAAGACAAATTCTTGACAGACTAGTGGTTAGTTAGGAAGTCATCCACACCATCAAGGAAAAGAAGCAGAAAGGAATGTTGATAAAGTTAGATTTGTTTAAAGCGTATGACAGCCTGAACTGGAATTATCTTAAAAGAGTCCTGGAGTCCTTCAGATTCAACAATAGATGGGTAGAGTGGGTTCTCAGTATGATTTCAACACCGAATTTCTCAATTCTAATTAATGGGATATCCTCAATTCCCTTTAATGCCTCAAGAGGAATAAGGCAGGGGGATCCTCTTTCACCCTTCCTATTTATTCTGGCGGAAGAGGGGTTAGGGAGGTTCTTCAAAAAATAATAGAGGGAAAGAAGAACCAAAGGGCTCAATCTATGGGGGAGCAATATTCCAATTACCCATCAACAGTTCGTTGATGACATAATGTTGTTCTGTGAAGCAACAGTAAAAGAAGTTAAGGGTATAAAAAAATTCTTAGACACTTTCATGGAGGCTCCAGGCATGGAAGTAAACAAGGAAAAGTCCTATACCTTTGTGTTCAACACCCTAGATTCAGTTAAAGCCCATCTTACAAGGATGTTAGGGTTCAGACAAGGAGAGCTACCAACTAAGTGCCTTGGAAATCAAATTGATTTTCATCCAACCAGAATGGTAAACTGGCTATAGGTTATAGAGAAAATTAAGAAAAAAATGACGGGATGGGCGTTCAGAACCTTGAACATAGTGGGGCGTATTGTCTTGGTTAAGTCAGTTCTACAAATAATACCCATTTATCCTCTATCCATAATAGCGGCACCCAAAGGAGCTTGCTCCAAGATTAAAGATTTATATACCGAACTTATTTGGGGAGGCCCTAATCAATAGAGGAAATGGGCCTTAGTTTCCTGGAAACATCTGTCAAAAAGGAAAGAGGAAGGAGGCCTTGGTTTGAGAGACCAAGAAATGTTAAACAGGGTTTTGGGCGCAAAATTATGGTGGCGATGGATGAGAGGGGGCAATGATCTCTGGAAGAGGATATGGACGCACAAGTACAATATGCCAAGAACTACGGAAGGAATCCTAAGGGTGGAAGAGACCCCAAAAGGATCTTCAATTTGGAACCTGTCCAGTCAGAATAGGAGTATAATCAACAGTCATACGTTTTGGGAAATAAGAGGAGGAAGAAATGCTAGGTTTTTGGAAGAAGGGTGGCAACAGAGAGATTGACTAGTCAATATACCAAATCTCCTGAACATACAACAAAAAGCACTTAGGGAGGGAAAGAGATATGTTGAAGATTATCTAAGAGAGGGAGAGTTAGAAGGTATATGGAGGAAATGGCGAAAGCTAGAAGAATGGATGGAAAACATCACCCAAGATCAGCAAAAATAATATGAGAAAGAAGTGGAATCAAGGAAGATAAAAGTCAGGAAAGGGGAAGATATTCTGAGGTGGGGGAAATCCATGAAAGGGTCCTTCACGGTTAAGGAAGCATACTATCTGACCGGAGTGTAGGAAAGGATGGAGATTAACCCGGAATGGAAAACCATAAAGGTAAATGGTGGCCTAAGATTGCCTTATTTGCATGGCTGGTAGGCAAGGAAAGGATATTAACTTGGGATAATATCCAAAAGAGGGGCCTTCTTGGCCCCTCGAAATGCAGTCTATGCAATAAGGTGAACGAGACCCAGAACCATATCCTGAACAATTGTTGGTATGCAGAGAAAATGTGGAACGAGACACGAAGACTCTATGGTAAGGAAAGAAGAGACCTCGGAGATGTAAAAAGAACCATCTTCCTATGGAATAAGGAAAAATTCAACTATAAAGTAATTAAAAGGGCATGGGACTTGACAGTGGGATTCACGTTTTGGTTCCTTTGGAAAGAATGAAACCGAAGAATTTTCCTTGGGAAACAAATAGAACTAGAAGAAACGTGGAAGGGTGTTCTAAGGGCTGTTAAGGAAACAATCTTAGCGGAGGATTGGAATGAAGAGGAGTGGAAAACGAATCAGGAGGAGGGACAAATTCTGGCAAAGATGAATATGAAATATGAAATGGTTCACCCCAGAAAAGAGAGTAGGCAGAATAAACAGGCTGGAAGTCCTAACAAATTCAATTACCCTAAAGAGAACTTCATAAAATTGAATTTCGATGGGGCCTCCAAAGGGAACCCAGGCAATGCAGGTTTTGGGGGAATCTTCAGTGACAATAAGGGAAGTATCAGATGGATTTACGCACAGTGGGGAGGAGAAATGACAAACAACGAAGCTGAACTCTGGGCAGTTCATAAGGGATTAAGGATAGCAGCGAGGAATGGCTACAGGAACCTAGAGTTAGAAGGGGATTTGCAGTTGGTAATAGAGATGATACGAAAACTTAATAATGGAAAAAACTGCGAACAGATCGTGAGCAGCTGGAGAACAGCAGGGATAGTACAAGACATAGGAGAAATCCTCAAGAGCTTTGATTACCTGATAATCAACCACATCAGGAGGAAAGGAAATCGGGCAGCAGACTTCCTTGCCAACTAGGGGAGTAATGATCCATTAGGGAAGGTTCACAGCAATTGGCAGAATGAAATGGAGAAACCGAAGTGGAAGAAGCTGGTCATTGTAATAAATCAAGACCATGAGACAACCACGAACCAACACGAATGAGTACAAGAGACCCTCGATCGGGAAGAACTAGACGGCGGGCAAAGGACAGAGGTACAAGTGGGTGGGAATAATACCCATTACAGGAGAAGATCAGGTAATGATGGCCCGGTGCAGCCGGGCCATTAAGAGGATTGACATTTCATGGTGGAGACTCAGGGGAAAAGGGAGGACGAGAAGTGATCAGGACGGCATGTCAGATGGAAACAGAAAGTCTACATGCTCAAGTAGGGAACGACAGGACAGGCACGGTGATCGGAGGAACAGGTGGTAGGAGGGTTGCGCCCGCATCGCAAGGGAGTGGCGGAGAAGAAAGGTGCGCAAAGGTGAAGGGCTTAATAAATACTAGAAGAGCAGAGCGGTTCGAAGAGGCATAGGGAAGAGGAGAGTAGTGAGGAGAACATATCCAGAAGGAAGAGCAAAGCAGGGGGAGGAGATCAAAGTGGAGACAAAGGACAGGATGCAAACCAGGAAGTGAGGGAAAAGCAGGGAGACCACGACTACTAAATGGGTTAATAAGTGGAGCGTCCAGGATAAGGGAAAAGCACTGGAGCAGGACATCGGAGACACAGTTATGGTATCAGACGACAGTGAAAAGGAGGTAGAATTTTTCGGTTCTGATGAGAACAACTGTCCTCAGCCACGGGCTAAACGAGGAAGAAGAGGCGTCGCTGAAACAGAGGGTAGTCAGGAGTTTTGGGGGAACGAAGGATGGAGACGATGTGAACATGGAGGAATTAAAGAAGAAGGCAAGGAACATGATCCGACTAGGCAGACTGTGGTAGGAGAGGGCAGCAAAAAAAGGGGTAGGGGAGGTCGGAAAGGAAAGTGCGGCAGGGGTAGGGGAAAAATAGGGAGCCAAAGGCAGGAGGAGGCTCTGTCTCATGAAACGAAAACCAGGGCTTCAGTGGGGAGGAAAGTGCAGCTGGCTGAGAAGACCTACTACCAAAACACCAATAAAGGAGTCAGGATAATTATACAACATTTAGAAGAGGAGGTCATGTAGGACCGATCTGATCCAGAAATGGAGGATTGGGTCTATCTTCTTCCAGACCCGGGCCACACAGGAGGCCGCATGACCCTGTACAAACAATCACTGCATGTGTATTGGGTCATGAAGAGACTACTTTCCAAAGCCATGGAGCAAGTAGTAATGGAGATGGCAGAGCTCTCTCAGGGGATTCCCACCCTCAAGAAGGACCTGAAGAACATTCAGATTACCCTTCTCATGCAGGACAGAAGAATGGATGAAATACAACAGCAGCTAAAGCACTGCCACCCTGATCTCGAGAAGAATATGGACTAGCAGACAAGCAAGGAGGCATAGTCTTGTTGCTCTCACCTTTTTGTTTTTTATATGAAGACTATAGATAGTAACCTGTCCATCAAATTTTGTAATGCGGAATATAGCAGGCAGCTAAGGAAAATAGGTAGTCTCTTTGAATGTATTGTGCATATAGCCTAGGCAAATAGACTCAAGGTGTTTTATTTTTGGATGGCATTAAAAGACTTAACATGGCCAAAATACCCGGTTTCCCATTGGGGGGGTTGAGGTCATCACATTTTTGTAATGATTTTGACCTGATGAAATAGAATAAGTAGTCCCTCCGCAGTTTACAAAAAAAAAAGATACTATTTATGAAGCATGAATAAAAATTTCAAGATGTAATCAATTCGAAGTATGTAATTTATACAACATATTTTAAAATTTAAAGATAAAAAATAAATAAATATGTAATTTATACCACATGCTTTAAAATTTAAAGATAAAAATAAGTAAAAATAATACAAATTGACATTTAAAAATGTACATAAATATAGTATTTTTTAACCCAAAACCTTATACATTTATAAAATGTCAATGATCAATCCACCGAAAATCTACCCCCGCCACAGAAATAGTGGTAGGTTGTAAAAAAAGGGCAATTATCAAGGACTAAAAGTATAGTGCTGATGCATATTTTAATGTAACAGGTAAAGAGTAATTATATATATTATAATTTTGAGAGTACCTTTGGAGGGAGTGGATCTATAAAGAGAACAAGAAAGAGCTAGAGTGGATTATCAAATTTCTATTAAAAATAAGCTTATAAATTGTATTTTATTAATAATTAAAGGAACAAATCGAGGACATTATACAAATTCAGTAAATAAGGAGGCTAATGATAGTTGATGACCTCTAGGATATTGTGTTTAATATAAAAAAATAAATAAACAGATCAATGATGGCAGCGTAAGTTATTTCAGATGTAGAGAAAGTCATGAAGGCCAAGGACCCAATCCCAAACAAAAATGATCACTCTCAATGTATGGGTCTCATTCTATCTACATGCAGCTTGATTTGTGATTATAGAACTATGTGACGTTCACTTTTTTTGTGCCTTAAGGAACAAATTTATTGAGACATATGGTTAAATTTCAGGCTGATATACTATGACCATGAACTTCATGATTCATACTCTCTGAGAGAAAATTTCTTAAGATCCTCTTTTGGGAAGGTACAAACCTCTCCTAACCATTTCCTAGCTTCTTAAAACAATCAATGATGCTTGCGAACCAGCATTCACCACCATTTTCGCATAAATTTATTAGTCTGACTAATAGAAGCCTCCCACTAAAGAAGCTAACCCCTATATGAGCAAAAGTGAGTATGTCTATTATACTAACATATTTTTGTATTTCCCCTACTAAATTCAGACATCATTGATGGGAAAAATTGATCGAAATGAATTGATATTTTAGTTTGAAGAATCCATTGAAGTGCAAAGACTACATCATAATATAATATTTTGTGTTGCTTCTCACTTCGAGCATGGTTGACATAAAATTCACACATAGACCACACTTATACTTACATAATTTTGAGTTTGTAGGCTACCCAACAACCCTCAACACAATGAAAACTATCTTCTCTTTGAAGGAACAACTTTTACCACTGAATGATATGCATCTATCTTTATGATTGATATAGTATGCCCTATTAACGACTTACTACTAGAATAATTATCTATTACGAATAACATGATTTTGACCTATTATCAATCACCACCCACGTTTGATTCATCAAGCCTCATAATAAGAGAAAAGGAACCTACTCAATGAGGAGGTATGTGTACAGAAATAGGAACATATAACCCATTAAACCAGTGTAAACCCATTGCCAGGTTGAGATTGATACCCCAAACACTCATCCATTTTCAACTCTACGCGTTGACTTATACCTAATCCATTTGAACCAAGATCTACTACACTTATTCTTAGAGGAATTCATAATGTTACCCCAAAGCGTAACACCTCCATTTTCACCACCTAGATGTGTGGGCCCATTTTCACCACTCCTCCATGCACACGTGTACTTAGAGAAATGAAATGATTTACACATATTTTTCTCTAAAGAGGAACGACGTTGGAGACACTGCAACATAGGATCGACGCATGTCACTACTGGATCAACTACCACAACTATTGCATATACCCAACCCATGAATTTGACATCCCACTAGATGTATTTTTAGTTTCAGAATGCATTTTATGGTCGAGGGAAATTTTTCCACGTCAAATCGGACCTATGGTTTACCTCTCCAACCCATCAAAACAACCTCTAATTTCAGTGGTAAAACATAAAAAATTATAATACCCTATTTCATGAGAATCGAGAGTTGAAACGAGTAAAAAACATAGTTTGAACTTAAATGTTCCGACATACTACTACCTATTACCCTAGTACTTACCATTGAAGGGAGTAGATCTCGAGCTACCATTGGCATCTTGACCCATACGAATGATATGAAAATTTATACGAATGATATGCAAATTTAATATGATGAGATGTGGAAATTGCAATCTTACTATTTACCTATTCCATGATCCAAATTCGCAAATATCGTTGAAAGTAGTTGTTGTAGGTTGAATGGTAAGTTCGTTTTTATGGATTTGTATTGGAATTTGGCGGTATCTGATGTTCATTACCTCAATGTAAAACTAAATTTTGTAGCCTCATAGAAAATCAAATGTAATCTGAGTTCTCAGCATACGACTTAGTCTTCCCTACCGGATTGAATATGTCTGACTGGAACTTGCAAACAGGTAGTTCATGTTTGGTCTTTCTAGATGGTCATGTGACCTGGAACATGAAATTCACCTTGTTTTTGTTGTAGTTATTGTAGTGTATTTTTTGAATACAAAGGTAAATAGGAAAAAACAATAGATGAATTGATTGAGTTTGGCACCATTCTTGGTGGCTTGATATTTTTTTTGGACCATGTACTGGGCATTTTGGCATGTGGCGAACCTTTTCCTCTAGTGATATTTGTAATTTTTGGGAGGTGAAAAGTTTATATGTGATTGGGATAAATAGTTTAGAAAACAAAGACAAGAAATCTGTGGTGTAGCATTAAAGAGAAAAGAGAGAGATGTGTCATCGAAATATTTTACAAGTGGATGATTTTTAATGAATTTATGTTGTGATAAAATAATGAGAGGGAACAATTTGAAATGGAAGGGAGGGAATCTAATGAAGGGGAATTAAAATTCTAAGTTTTTAGACAATTGGTGAAACGCTAGTAGTTAAAGTGAATGGGAGTCATTTTTTCATGGTATTTTCCTCCTAAAATTACTAGAATTCAAATAAATAAAAGCTTTCAATGAATCTATGGAACTGTGGATGTCATTAAAGGTAGCTTGCTCTATATTCTTAGAATAGTATTAGGTAATTGGGATAGGAAACAAAACAACAATCTTCCATTAATGCAAGGACTCTTGCTTAACTCTTCCCTACTATAGGCCTCACTCTCAACGTGCCACTCTCTATAAGAAGGCAATGTGATGGAAGAAATTATAGTCTCCTGGACTTTGATCAACAATCCTACCAAATGACTCGATCTAGAGAAGTATATGGCTTCTTTCTGAGACATTTTTCTATTTTTATAAAAAAGGATTTAAAATACGACCTCAAATTCAATATGAGCCACCACCACAAAGATAATTTGAATTCAGTTATGGGATTTTTATTAAATATAAAAATAATTGACTATAAAATATTATTACCACTAACTCTGTAATAAGTTCATAGCAACTGAAGGGTTAAACAATTTTAATATACAAGAATGTTATTTCAGTTGTTTTTGTGTACATATCCAACCATCCAAACTAAAAATATGCAAAAGAAACCAATATGCTACACCCAACGCCATTCCTGTAGAGATCAGAACTAGAAGCTCCCACATTCTCACCATAATGTTTTTCTACAAAAGATCTGTATGCACTTGCCACAACTACAATAATAATATCAAATTAATTAATTACACCATGGAAAGGATAATTTTATTTCCAGTCTTAAAATAGTGTTCCAATTTAGTCTGAGCTATTTTGCAATACCATTGTTGGTTCTCGAGTAAGCATAATAGGCAAGTTTAGATTGATGGATGCAATTGTTTAAACTTAAAACTAGGCTTGGGCCACTAACAATAAGCATGAGACACTAACTGGAAAACAACAATAAATTTGGTGTTCCAATGGCCATGATGGAATATTTCTTCACACTAAATGTGAAACTCCAAGAATGGTGTTATACATACTACTCATGAATGTTGTTATATGTACTGTTAAAAATTGCAACATGATCATGAACAAATGCACAACAATTAAGAGTATATTTCTAAAAGCTTATGTATTAGACATCACCATATAACCATGAATTTCTAAAAGTAAAGAAAGTGACATCAAAGTATGCTCACAGACCTAACTAAATGATGGAATCTTTAAAGTGCATGAATTACCAGGCTTAAGAAGGGGTACCATAATGTACAAGAAAATAACTAAAGGCACTATTTCTATTTTATTTTAATATTCGGCCCAAAAAGGTCGAGATTGTAAGGTTAGTATGGTATTTTGGAAATTTTCAGGAACTTTTGAAATTAGAAAAAAGGCATTGTTTCTTTTTTATTTTAAAGCTAGCCAAAAAAAGTCGAGCACTTCCAATAATATGCTTCCATCAGCAAAACAACCGTACATTTTCGAGTGGCAAAGTTGCACGACTAGGGGGTGCATTGAGGACCTGCACCTAACACAATTTCTTACTCATGCCTCTGGTAAAGTTGAGCCTTTGCGTACATGGTTGGTCATGCCTCTAGTGGACTTGAACCTATGTGTTTGGTTGGAAAGGTTCAGTTCCTTGTTGATTTTGATAGAAAACCACCCCCATGTCATGGCAACTTTAACACAATTTCTTATTAACTCTTCGAGTGGATTGAAACCTTTTTGTGTGGATGGGTGTGTTGTCATTTATCCTTTGAGCCAGGGTTTTGTCTAGCAATTGTATAATTCATCGATGGAGTGGCATTTTTTGTGATATTTTAAAACTGATCATGGTGCCATGGAGTGGGTTTTTTATGAATTTCAATAGAAGAACCTAGGACAAATTCCAACACAACACTTCGATGGTATTGCAAGAAACTCAATGGAGAATTTTGGTCCCTAGAAATGAAGCTCTTCCAGTATTGTAATCTACATTATAATTTAGCCATCAAGGGTGACCAATGCAATTGTAGCCATGGAAGCAGAAGCATAATTAGGAGTTTTTAAAATCATGACATAGTATGTGTTCTTTTTTTCCTAATTTAAAGAGAAGTTATAGTAGCATGTCCATGTTCATGCAATGGAAGTTGCTATGGCTTGTTGGGATACTGAGAGGTCTCTCCACAGTCTTACAAGAGTGTCTCCAGGAGAAGCCACATGGGCAACCATGTCAGATGATGAAGATGACTACGCAGACAGTGGCACAAATTTATTCAGCTTGGCTTTAGATGGATAAGACAATGTAGGGTCATTTGGGTCATTGATTCCAACTGACAATGGAAATTTTTTAATGGAGCACGTGAGGCAAGAGATCAAACATGATCTCAAGCAGGGATATAAATAAAGAATCAATTTTGTAAGGGAAGAAATACTCAGAAAGTGTAGGGCATGAAAACTAGCTAGTGATACAACCTCTGAATTGATGACTTGGTGGCAGGCACATTCAAAATGGCCATACCCATACCAAGTCAAGAAAATGAGACCGGTCCAAGAAACAAGCGTTCTGCTGAAGCAAATCAATAACTAGTTTATCAATTAAAGGAAACGTAACTGGCATAGAAATCCTTCATCATCTTGTTCTTCTCATACCAAATGCAATCGATAATGGATATCGAGTCAATATACATGATATACAAATATAATTACACTAGCTAAATCTCCATATGTGGCCATATTAAGGTACTCAAACCGTTACTTAGATAGAAATCTCTCCCATGTTCAGGTTCACCTACATTGCCTCAGATATCAAACCCTAGTTTGTAGCATCCCTTGGTAGTGGATAATGAAATTGATGATAACAAGATGAATCAAAATATAATTCATAGTGGAAAGGAAGTAGTTGGGGAATCTTGGGCAAAAGTGTAGGAAGCAGATCTGATGCGGGAGTAACCAGCAACAAAGCAGAGCGAAGCATACGTGGACAACAAAGCTGAATCGAAGGAGAAAAATAGGAAAATCTACTTTAAAACAGAGTTAAAGCTGATTTAAGGCAGTTAAAGAAAAATTAAAGAGAGAATGGATAAGTCTCGGTAGACTTCCTATTGTTAATAGCCATGCACGCTTTTTGGAGAGTTTTTTTGGAGAAAAATCAGGAGAGGATAGGATCCGCCCTTCCTAGGACTTCTTATATAAATGTAATGTAATAATAATAGTAATGTGGTGCGGGTGGGCAGGATGTAACGGAAGGCGAGCTTGTTCTAAGGCTGCAATTCCTTATATTTAAGCGATGTCTGTATATAATACAAATAATATGTTCTGTTGATTTCTTGCGTGTAGAGCTATAGATTTTATAGTTTAAATCTATGAGTTAATTTCTATGTTGTAAACCTGTTGATCGACCATCGATCAGTCATAGGATCGATGGAGATCCAAAATAATGTTTAATTGTTCTATTGAAAGCGCTATTGCAAACGTCTGTAGGAATTTTATTATTGGTATTTGAATTTTTAATAAAACCCGAGTTTTATGAATTTTCCATAGAGGTAGGACTGAGCGTGAAATGAAGAGGCTGTGTCCTACAATCCTGTTCGATCCTGAATATCATCGCCTGGAGTAGCGAAACTATTGAATAGCGATGGTGTCAATGCAGAAAGAAGAGTGTTGAATGGAATGCAGCTATGGTGCGAGGTTGTCAGTTCGACGATGGAGAAGTCCAGTCAGCATAGGGTGCGATCAACTATAAATCAAATTTGCTGGCAATGCTCAACGAGCAACATCTGAAGCTCAAGCTTCACGCGCTGACGAATCTCGATATAATTGTGGACTATCTTTGGCAAGATATCAACCATCGTCTCTATAATAGAAAGCTTATATCAGGATGAAACTTTTGGTCAATGACAGTTTGCTGACTGGTCGCATCAAAGGTTTTTTATTACTTTGGTGAGCTCAATGACTCCTGGTCGTATGCGCTCAGTGATGGACCTTTGTTTAATGCGATAGAGGATTCAGATTATGTGCATGCTTTGCTTGCTAAAGCGATAGATGAGTACTCCACTCTTCATATTAAAGCTACAGATTCGGATAAAGTTTCAGTGGAGATAGATCGCTTCCGTTGGGACTTGTGGGCCTATAACTGAGCGTGAAATGAAGAGGCCGTGTCCTACAAGCCTGTCCGATCCTGAATATCATCGCCTGGAGTAGCGAAACTATTGAATAGCAATGGTGTCAATGAAATAAGAAGAGCGTTGAATGAGCGTTGAATGGAATGTAGGTATGGTGCGAGGTTGTCAGTTCGATGATGGAGAAGTCCAGTCAACATAGGGTGTGATTAACTATAAATCAGATTTTCTAGCAATGCTCAATGAGCAACATCTGAAGCTCAAGCTTCACGTGCTGAAGAATCTTGATAGACTTGTGGACTATCTTTGGCGAGATATCAACCAGAGTCTCTATAATAGAAAGCTTATATGAGGATGAAAGTTTTGTTCAATGACAGTTTGCTCACTGGTCGCATCAAAGGTTTTTTATTACTTTGGTGAGCTCAATGACTCCTTGTCGTATGCACTCGGTGATGGACCTTTGTTTAATGCGACAGAGGATTTAGATTACGTGCATTCTTTGCTTGCTAAAGCCATAGATGAGTACTCCACTCTTCATATGAAAGCTACAGATTCAGATAAAGTTTCAGTGGAGATAGATCGCCTCCATTGGGACTTGTGGGTCTATAAACCACAGGCCCAGGATCAAGATTTTTAACCCACAGGTCCATGATCAAGAGATTTTTAAAGAATTTGGGATTTTGGGCTTATACCCAGATCTCATTTTCATCAGGTGGTATTAGAGTAGGGAAAGGATTCCTGCGAGAAGGAAGAAGAATGCAAGAAGAAGGTGAGAATATTTGCAACAACCTAAAGAAGGATGCCAAAAGACCAATTGAGGAGGGCTTGGTGAGGTATCATGTAACAGAGGAGAATGTTACTACAGAGGTTGGTTGCAGCTCATAGAAAATCATAAAAGCAGTTCTAGTGAAGGAATGTAGTCGATAAAATTGCTAAAGACAAGGAGAAGCATATGACCAGGAGGTCATACATTTTTGTGCCTCGGGAGTCTGATGCGGGAGCAACCAACAACAAAGCAGAGCGAAGCATACGTGGACAGCAAAGTTGAATCGAAGGAGAAAAATAGGAAAATCTACTTTAAAACAAAGTTAAAGCCAACTTAAAGTAGTTAAAGAAAAATTAAAGAGAGAATGGATAAGTCTCGATAGACTTCCTATTATTAACAACCATGCACGCTTTTTGGAGAGTTTTTGTGGAGAAAAATCAGGAGAGGATAGGATCGGTCCTTCCTAAGGCTTCTTATATAAATGTAATGTAATAAGAATAATGATGTGGTGTGGGTGAGCAGGATTTAACAGAAGGCGAGCTTGTTCTAAGGCCACAATGCCTTAGATTTAAGCGATGTCTGTATATAATACAAATAATATGTTCTGTTGATTTCTTGCGTGTAGAGCTATAGATTTTATAGTTTAAATCTATGACTTAATTTCTATGTTGTAAACCTATTGATCGGCCATCAATCATTCATAGGATCGATGGAGATCCAAAATAATGTTTAACTGTTCTACTGAAAGCGCTGTTGCAAACGTCTATAGGAATGCTATTATTGGTATTTGACTTTTGAATAAAACCTGAGTTTTATGAATTTTCCATAGAGGTAGGACTAAGCGTGAAATAAAGACGCCGTGTCCTACAAGCCTGCCTAATCCTGAATATCATCGCCTGGAGTAGTGAAACTATTGAATAACGATGGTGTCAATGCAGAAAGAAGAGCGTTGAATGGAATGCAAGTATGGTGCGAGGTTGTCAGTTCGACGATGGAAAAGTCCAGTCAACATAGGGTGCGATTAATTATAAATTAGATTTGCTAGCAATTCTCAACGAGCAACATCCGAAGCTCCAGCTTCACGCGCTGACGAATCTCGATAGACTTGTGGACTACCTTTTGTGAGATATCAACCAGCGTCTCTGTAATAGAAAGCTTATATGAGGATGAAAGTTTTGGTCAACGACAGTTTGCTGACTGGTCACATCAAAGGTTTTTTATTACTTTGGTGAGCTCAATGACTCCTTTTCATATGCGCTCGTTGATGGACCTTTGTTTAATGCGACAAAGGATATAGATTACGTGCATGCTTTGCTTTCTAAAGCCATAGATGAGTACTCCACTCTTCATATGAAAGCTACAGATTCGGATAAAGTTTCAATGGAGATAGATCGCTTCCATTGGGACTTGTGGGCCTATAAACCACAGGCCCAGGATCAAGATTTTTAACCCACAGGTCCATGATGAAGAGATTTTTAAAGAATTTGCGATTTTGGGCTTATACCCAGATCTCATTTTCATCAGGATCCTCAAACTTGAGCATTTGAAGCACCTATCTTATTTTCGGTCTTTACCCACAGCCACGATGACAACATCATAATCCAACTACCATTAGATGATTCATATCTTTTGCATTGAACTCATGATTTAATCTACTATCTGCAACCTCCCCCAAGTGGTTGTTGTCGTGCAAATCCCATGTCGATTCTTCCAGCGATTAGTATGTGCCCCTAAGTATCGCTCGGTGTAGTGAAAGGTGAAATATGGTCATTATATATTATGCTACCCAACCGACTCATTCCTTCTCATGAATGGTGTTATACATACTGCTTCATGAAAAGAATAATAGACTTTATATACCCTAGTTTATGTATGGGCTACCTCTTCTCTTCCTTATGGTGTGCACATTGTAGCCTACGTTCAACCCTGTAAGCCCATCAACATATCCGACACCCAAACCAGCAGTATATCGAGCACCCAAACCATAAATAACAAGAGTGAATGTAGAGACACATGCAAATCCTATAAGGGAAGGTACAAGAGTCAATGTTGATGTTGACGAAGTAGTTGATCTCAGTCAAGCAAATGATTATTCTAATGATCCACTTTCAGAGGCATAGGTCGAAGGTAAATCTAGGCTAGCTACCTTGCCATATAAGTAAAGCCCATCTAGCCACCACCCACCACCTAGCTCAAAGCCACCAAAGGTATGGTAGACAAAGCTACCAGAATTCTAACTACTACTAGCACTATGGAGGGTTTGGTGAATTTAAGTAACCACCGAGCTATGCCTCTCAATAAGGCTTTGACATTTTAGTCAAAGAATGAGATTCGGTTCTGAATAATACTGATTTAGAACTTGAGTTTTGACATTGATTTGCTGTAATGAACCCATTCCCGAACACACTCGACGCCTATTTAAATGAAACACAAACTACATTGGCTCTAGTGTTAATGTATTTTTTTAGCGTTTCAAATTAGTTTTGTTGCATACACCCCTATGGAACTTTTATTAGTGAAGAAAACTCTTAAAACCCTAGTCCATGCCCATATAAAGTATTTAACCCCAAATCCTCTCTCTTTTTCTACGTAGAAAAAGACACAAATAACTGAGAATTTTAACTTATTTAAATCAAAATAGAATCCGCTTAGATCCACCGAAAATCGAGCCTGATCATAGAGACCTGGATGGGTGCTACCATTTCAAAAATAATGTCAAGTTGTAAAAAATTGACAATTATCAAGGACGAAACTACGATATATAACCCCTAGGCTGTACGAAGAAGGGGCCCAAAACCCCTAGTCTACCACCTCTATAGTTTAATCACTTTTTTCCCTAGCAATCAATCCAATTCCAATCTACACATATATACCTTGGTGAAAAAACCTTCTCAATGAGTGATAAAAATTCAATGAGAAAATAAAAGTAGAGGAAAAACTCAAAAATAAAGTAAGAAAATTAGATTGTGAAAAAAATTCCATTCTACACAGTTATACCATGGTAGAAAAACCTTCTGAATGAGAGATGAAATTTCAATGAGAAAATAAAAGTAGAGGAAACACTCAAAAATAAAGAAAGAAAATTGAATTTCGAAAAATAGAAAAATAGTAGAGTGAAAAATCCCTTTGAATCCTAACAATTTGAAGCGTAGAAATAGAATATTTGGGAAGGCGTGGGAAGATGACTGAAAATGGCTAGCATAATTATGTAAATGGGAGATGCTTATTGATTTCACATGCATATGTTTCAATAAGCCAACCTCAAGCCTTCGTTTGTTTTATATTATCCCTTTATTCATTGCTTTCAATAATTCAGATGTTGATTTTTACCGGCATCTAATCGCGTATGATAATTTAGTGAAATGTTTATTTATAATCCTCTCACTTGAAAAAGAATTTTATTTGAGCCCACTTCGGCACATCTGAAGCCTAAATATTTCACCATTGTTAGGTCAGGTGGATTATAATAAATGATTTTCATAATGTTTCACACACTAAATTTTATTTTGCTTAACACTTTTCACATAGAACTTTATTTTACCTAGTTTACTCAAATTACATATCAAAATTGATTTTGAATCAAAATAAAATGGTTATATTTTTTACTATTAAAAGTTAGTTTTAATTTTCTTGGTGGTGTAGATCAATTGAGGATAGAATGGGTTTTTAAGGCATTTCTTATGATATTATTAGTTTCAACTTTGATTGGATTAATGTGCCATCAATCCCCTATCCTTTGTCATGTAAGTACAAATTTGGTATAGTTTTTGACTCTGCCATATTATATAAAAAATAACAATAACAATAACAATAATATTATTTTTTTAATTATATTGAATTAAATCTTTATCAAAATTAGATTTTATTAAAAGCACATGATGTTGATGGAGTTAGTTTAGGTGATGGCAACAAGGAAAACATGTTTTCTTGTAACCATTTTCTAAATTTTGTCGTGACTTAAACAATCACAAAGAAAAAAATGTCTAAAGCCCACCAAGAATGCCAAAAAGGAAACTCTCAAGAAAGACACACAATGGAATTCTCTTACTCTTTAGACTGGACTGATCGATATCCTTATCAAGAGGGGGATTCTTAAAGATCGAGCTAAGCTAGGTCATTGAGTAGTGAACGAAATTTCCTTAATGAAAACTAGTGTTTTGAAACTACTCACTATCAAAGTAAAAGGCCAAGGATAAGTGTGTGAATAGTCAAACAAACCATGAATTATGAAAAAAAATTGATTATTTTAATTAGACAATTATGTTTATTCATGCAAATAAATTATAATTGAAAAATGAAAGATAAAACTTGATCAATTAACCATATAACATGAGATTGTAGTGAAGCATATATAAGATGAAAAACTAAAAATACAAAATGAATCATAAATTGCATCCATACAATTAAGGCATTAGATCACTCATTCATTGTATTCATGAGCATTATAGATTGAAAGTTCGTTAGCATCATCAAGAGACCATTTCACAATGAAGATATCATACACCAATAGTATTAACTATGTTTGGGACAACAAATATTTATGTGTTTGTGAGGATATATAAAGGAAATATTCAAACTTGTTGTTGTTACTAAGGGAAATGAAGACAACAAAGTTGAATTATGTTGACCACTTACACATTTGGAACATTCAAATGTCTTCCATTTGTCATCAAGGTATCACCATTTATAGTTGGGTAGTTTGATAACCACAAAACTCTGACCCAAATGTTGTATTTGTAACATTCCAAAGTGTGTAATTACAACTAATTAACCATGAGAAATACATTTAGCTTGTGAGCACATTAACCACTATGTACTTGGAACAAATTTCCATTAACGCTAGATATCAATGTAAGTTTTAAAGCACCCATAAACAATAAGAAATTTCATATCTCAACATCAAGTATTTAAGAATTGTGTGCATTGTCTAAATTTTGTGCAAAGTGCACCAATTGTGGCACTATTGGGCTTTGAGCACTATCTAGTTATTTGTGTTAGGATGTGGCATTTCAAATTAGAAAGTGATCATACATCTCCAAAAGGCAAGGAAGTAAACCATGAAGATAATCTTAAAAATAATGAATTGGTAGCCTTATGAACTAAGCCATTCCACATTCACATGAATTAATTTGACTAAGGGTGTGGTTAAAATTCCAAATGTGTTCAAAAAAATTAAGAAATAAATGTATCAAGAACAAAATTCAACCATGATGAATTTTTTTATAAAACCCTTTTCACAATTATTAAAGAGCTTAAATATCTAGTTGTTTCATGCATTCATTTACTCATGTGAAGCTTATGAGTGGTTACTATGCCATAGATATGTTACCTAGATACGTCAAATCCAACATGAACAAGTACAAATATGATATTGTGTCATTACAAGTAAAGAGTTAATCATTTTTTATTTTGTCACTTATTATCTAGTCATATATTTTAGTCCTACACGAAATTAGTCATTTAAGTTACTCTCTTTTAGTTGAGGCACTTGATATCTAGTCATATATTTTATCACTGGACTAAATTAGTCACTTAAGTTGGTCATTTTTACATCGGTCTGTTAAAGTTACTCAAATTTAGTAGTAATTATCTTGAAATAATTGTGGTGACTAGCTTTTTTAGTCATGAAGTCATTAATGTCTCATTTTGTATTAGTGACATGTAATGCCTTGCCAACACGATGTTAATGTTTTGATGTAATGGAACAATATTTCATGTGTAAATTGTAGTCGAACCAATATTAAGTTGGAAACTCATATTTTAATGCTTGACATTTTATGTAATATAATTTATGTGGTTGAAATTATTTATAGTTATAATTCATATTATTTAGTATTGTCATTAACATATGTAAATTACGTTTCATATTATATGCACATGAAGATTGTATGGAATTTTTTAATTTAGTCACAAAATCATACTAATTAATTTAATTTAATTAGTAATAAATAGATGAAATCAATCTAAACCTACTAAATTAGTGATATTGATTAAAGATGAGCACAAAAAAAATGCAAATGCAGTGACTAAATTAGACGTTTATAATGATTATTAATGAACGTAAGTGAAATTAATATAAACTACTAAATTAGTCATTTATATAATGAATATGACACTACCAAAAGAAATATAAATGACTACTATAAATGATCGTTTTTTTATTACAAACAAAAACTAATCTTTACATATAAATGACTATTGGTAGCTAATTGAAAGTATCTTATAATAGAGCTAAAATTTAGTCATATTTCTTTCATTAGTAATTGGTTTCAAATGATGATTAAAATTTACATGTATATGAATATTAGTAGCTAATTTATATTAACTTTTAATGTGACCAACATTTTTGTCATATGTCATTACTCATTAATTGGTTTTATCTGGTAATCATATAACAATATATTTTGTTGTGTGTTTGGTCATTATTTATAGAATTAAGGAATAAATTAGTGACCAGATTAATGACCAAATTTATGGCTAAATATACTACTAATAAATTTGATTCAATCAATTAATGACTAAGCTAAATACAACTAAAATTTGGTCACGTTATAACATATTATAAATTAGCCACTATTGGGCACCGACTAAAAAATGGTCGCCTATATGTAAATTTTAGTCATTCTTTTAGTAACCAATTAGCCATTTTTTACTAGTGAGTAGAAATTTGGTTTGTAATCTAAGTATAACAATTGGTATCCTTTTCGATGAAACCATGTCCCTCAAGTAGCTTAAGAAAATGCATTGGTAGATATGCTCTTATAAAAAAATTGAAAACTATAAAGTGATGAAATTTGTCTCATGATTATTATTTTTCTTTATAGAAACCTAGATCATGAGAAGAGGCACAACAAAATAAATCACCATATCAACTATGTTCATGAGCATAACTATGTTCATCATATCAAATTTATTTCTCAACATGCTAATAGTTTTGCAGAGTGAACAAATAGACTTGCAAAGGGAATTTGAGCCAAAGTATTTTTGAAGCTCTTTATAGTACAATTGTTATTCTAGTCTCAACAATTTGATAAGAAATTATTTCACTAGTAGTTTGTTTAGGATATAGAGAGACAAAACATGGAGGGAGCCATAACTTCCCAAAATCCTATTATAAGAGAAAAACTCCTCAAAAAAATAATCCCCAATCTTGGTCAAACACTCTTTTGCCTCAAAAGACATTCTTGGTAGCATGGAATTGAAAATGGCTCAATACAAGGGGATGATTATGAGGTGACTAATCCGATACAGGTGATCAAAGTAATTTTATTCCCAGAGAATGTTGTGATAAATGTGTATTGCAAGTGTGTGAGGAAGTGTCCATTTCCTGCCTATGCTTGGAAGTTCTAGTGAAAAGTAGATGGAATCCATCACATATGTATACATATAGAATGGTGGATAATTAGTGGGGTTTTCTTGGAATGAAAATTTAACGTATGATTCACCACATTATCTGATTCTAATTGGGCCCAATCATAGATATAACGACGAGAGGAAATTTCAATAAGTGGGTCATAGTTAATAGGGATTTGAGAGATATTTTCCAACAATATAGTCAACACATTATCAATATAACAACAAGGGGGCTAGGGAAACAAAAAAATAATTTCCATAAGATTCTCCCTTAAATTTATTTCGGTCACACAAGTCCTCCATCCTTTTATCATTTTAGGTAGTTCCTCCTTTTTTCCCTCACATCATTTTTGAATAAATTGGTTGAGAAACTATGAATTATACACTATCTGATATTGTGGTAAATGATACATACCATGTATGCTTTGTGTTTTAAATGAACTAGTAATGATGTCTCGATCAATGAAGAGTTGTCTTTTGTTGACATCAACACTATCAACCACCTAGATGATCATATACATATAAGGAAGCAGTTGTGGATGCACAACAACCTTTTATAAGCTAGATTTCAAATCTTCCTTTATTATCACTTTTGTCAGTTTGTAGTTTCCTTAGTACTATGTTTCAATTATAGGTGGCTTTTCATCCTCTTCTAGTAATTCTTCATCCAACCTTTCTTAAATGGTGTTTCATTATGAATAAGCAATGATTATTACATATATAGTGTTGGAAAAGAGGAATGTATCAGACAACGTTTCATTGATCTCTTCTCTCAACAATCTAGTTTCGTATTGCAGAGGCAATTTCTTATTTCCTTTCACCATGATAGTAGCTTGATGAGTTTCCTATGTAGTATTCATCTAACAGGAAAGGGGGAGGATTAGATACCTTTTTTGTAAGGTATGGCATAATATCTTATAATATACAAGTTAAATCAATCCTTGAAGATATTAAAAACTAGCTGATGCAACAATAATTTGAATTAATTATGATGAGTGCCATATTTAAATGAAGTGTGAACTTTAGCTAGTAATATTGCAGGGACAACTATTAAATAATGAAAATGGTACATTAGTATTGAATTAAGGATTAGTTGGAAGATGATGTGTTCAATATGTGATCACGTAAGGTTAGACACAAAAAGGTAGAGAGATATCCTTAGTGATCGGGCTTATTAGTATGCACGTTGACATGTATCGTACATGAGTGTGTCCCAATGTTGAAATATTTCTTTCCTAAGTAGACCAAAGGAGTTGTCCTCTCGGTGAAATCCCAGAAGAAATAGTTTAATTCACGAAGAGGTGAAGAATGTGCTGAGTTAACAAAATGAATTGATTTTGGTAAACTATAAAGGAAGAATGGGACTCTTTAGCAATGAGCTATCATGACACTTTTATGCTAACACTTACATAAAGCATTCGGTATGAATCTTCTGGGGTAAATTCGATAGGGAGGATGTGCCGATGAATAAGGCATGGATTCAATAAAAAATTTACCCATTTCAATGTGTGCAGGGTCATGAAATGTCACCCTTCCTGATGATCCCATAAGGAATGTAAATACGTAAGTTTATAAAGGGCCAGGGTAGTTCCATCGGGCAATGTGTTGGGAATCAATGTTGTAAGTGCAAACTATTAGCAAAGGATTTGATAAATAGAAGTGAATTTCCCAATATTTTGTTTATTCATTTATATCTCAATTGTGGTGGTTCTTATAAATAAGGCCTTATTATTTTATTTATTTATTAAAACTAATTTAAATCAAAACATTATTAAACCTAAAGGGTTAATTAAACATTAATGTGGGTTTTCCAAGCCAAGAATAATGAAAACATTCAAGGGTCCCAATTTTTTATCGAATTAAGAAAACATAACGGGGGGTTGTTGTCTTCCATAAAAGTGTCTTTGATGGTCATTGTTGCAAAGATAAATGGAAAGTGGATAATTTGTTCTAATTACAAAGAACTCATTAAAACCACTAGGAAGGATCGTTTCCCCTTTCCCTTCATTGACCAAGTTATTCATGTGCTTCCAAGGGAAAAGTTGTTCTCCTTTTTGGATGGATTTCGTGGGTGGAGGAAAATCCATATCAGAGTCCTAAGGATTAGGGAAAGACCACCTTCGCATGTCTTAGAGGGGCATTTTCTTGTAAAGCTTCTGCAATTCTTATACAAAATTCCAAAGCACTATGCTAAGTATATTATCTTATCTTGTGGATGATTTAGTGGAAAATCAATATGGATGGCTTCATAGCATATGGGGATGATTTGCAAGAGGATTTATCAATCTTTATCAAGCCCTTTTGAAGGCATGAGGAGATTAACCTCTTATTGAGCCATTAGAAGTTGCTATTTATAATGAACGAGGGAGTTGTCTGAGGGCATTTCTTCTCCTAAAAAGGGATGCAAGTGAACCCTGGTAAAATAATAATCATAAAATTGGTTCCTATTCCTTAAAAACAAAAATATGTTATATTCTTTTAGGCCTCCTGACATATTTTTTTAGTAAAATTATTTTGCCATTATTTTCATTACTAACCAAACATGTCGAGTTTTATTGGACAAATTCATATTAGTTAGCATTTGAAAGTATAAAAGAAAATATAATGAAAAAACCTGTCATCAGAGGCCCGAGTTCGACCATGCTATTTCATATTCCTATAGATGAATGAGACAGGGAAAAAAAAATCCCCTATGCTATTTATTTCATCAACGAAAATCTATCCAAGGTATAATTAATCTGTACAATAACTAGGAAGGTGTTAAATCCCTTTGTAAATTATTTAAATGATTTTAGATATTCAATCATTGGATACCAACTCTTTGTGCATACTTACCATGAGAAAATTAACTACTTACTGTATAAGCCAAATGTTAATGCTCGCAAAAGTAGGTTCTTATCATTGTTGTAAAAATTTGACTTGACTGTTGTTGAAAAACCTCGAAAAGAAATGGTTGTTGTGTGCTTTATATTTATAGTAATGTCTAAAGATGAAGAGGTGATAAATTAGTAGCTCCATCATGAGCATATTTTTACCATATCACTCTTATTTCCATGGTTCGCTAAAATTGTTAAATTCCTTATATTTGAAAATGATCCACTCACTTATTTTCAAAAGAGAAAAGTAAGATTTTTAGAATAAGGATCTCTTACATTGGAATTGGGGCATAATTATGTTATGAGAATATTTGTGACGAAAGATGAAGTTGATGACATCCTCTCATTTATTGATGATGGTCATTATGGGGCCAATTTTGTTCTAAAAAAGACAACTTACAAAACATTGCAAGAAGGATACATTTGGAAAACACTTCACACGAATATTAAGATATAATTCATGATGCTATGAGTGCCAAAGGATGGAAAAACATAATTTCAAGGAAGAGATTCCACTCAATCCTCAACTATATTTTGAGGAATTTGAAAAGTGGGGCATGGACTTCATTAGTCCTATTCATCCCCCATTCGAGCAGAAGAAGTGCAACATTGCACATAATGACTATTTGACCAAGTGCAATGAGGTGAAGAGAGTAAAAGAAACAAAAAATAGGTGGTGGTAATATTCCAAAGGGAAAATATATTCTACATATTCATTTTTCAGAGAGAATTGGTGATAGATGAAGGGTCATAGTTCACCTCCAATTTTATTGAAGGGATAATGAAGCAACACAAGATTTGACATCAGAAATCAACTCAATGCAAACCCTAAGAAGATGGGAGAGTAGAAGTCACTAATATGGATATTTGAGATCCCTCTAACCAAAGTGAGTAAGAACATAAAAAAGGATTGAACATGAAGACTTGTTGAGGCCACTTGTTCTTGCAACATTGGTTGGAAAACCACCACTAGTTTCACTCGCTATGAGTTAGTCTATTGAAATAAGGCATTGTTGTCAATTTAATTTGAGTACACCACACTAAGCATGGTACAACAACTTAAAATTTATTTATCTAAATCAGAAGATCATATGTTATGACAATTAAATATGCTAGATGAGTATAAGATGCAGGCCTCATTATAGTCTGCAATAGTTCAGCTGCTGAGACAATTTTGGAATATAAGGCACATAAAAACAAGATATTTCCAAGAGGATGATTGTTCGCCCTTGTATGAATCCATTTTCAAGTATTTAAATGGAAAAAATAGCACCAAATGCTTGGGGATTTATCTATTAAAAAGGTGTTACGATAATGGCTCTACCAAAATCTAGGCTATAAATGAGGATTAAATTCCACTTCTATTTAAAGTATACAAATGGAAAATTTATAGCAAGCCCCTCTCTAGCTATAATTTCAAAAATTAAATAAGGAACTAAATCTTACTGGGAGCA
Source organism: Pinus taeda (assembly GCA_000404065.3). NCBI lineage: Eukaryota > Viridiplantae > Streptophyta > Pinopsida > Pinales > Pinaceae > Pinus > Pinus taeda. Next base: position 219 of record APFE031426049.1, on the reverse strand, counting down.
TCATATCTCTTAATCCATTAAGTCCCTGACCAAAAAGAAAATAAGAAACAAAATCAAACAAATGAAAAATGAAAAATAAAAATAAAAAATTAATGTCGATCAAAAACTTCCTTTATCGCACTTAACGCAGAGTCAGTAATTGAAAAACTCTATGAGGAAGTTGGTTATTCTAAAAAAAAAAAACTATAGCTTCAAACATATTCTACACCACTTAGGCTA
>APFE031426046.1:35602-49221 GCA_000404065.3 Pinus taeda | reverse complement strand
TGAGGGATATGATAGAAGACAAAAAGGTGCTGCTGGTAAAGGTGGACACTTTGAAGAATACTGCAGATGCATTGACAAAATCTGTTAGCTCTGAGAAGTTCTCTTGGTGTAGAGAAACAATGGGTGTTTCAGGGCTGGAAAAATGACTAAGCTCTCCTGTGGCCCCCCTGTGGAAAGAAAACAACAAGTGGGAGATTGTTGGGTTGTGTTATGTTCTTTCTACATAGTTAACATGGGGTTTGAGGGGTACCTGTAACCCCACTTTATGGGGTCTGGGGCAGCACCCCAGAAAATTATGGTTTTGGACCCTATGTTAGGTTGGGCAGATCCACCTATGGTTTTGTGCATGATTTCCGCACATGTTTTTTGGACGAGATGGTTTTCGGTCCATGGCTTTGGACGCGATGGTTTTCGGTCCATGGTATTGGATGCTTCGGCATGTATAAATATGTATTGTAACATTGAAAGGAACATAATGAAAAATCAAGCTGGTAGTCCCCGGTTTTGGGATCCAGGGGAAAATCTCTGTGTATATGTGTTTTATGTGTTATGCTCTTGCATTGTTTATTTTCTGTGTTTTAGAATTTGTATGCAAGTAATTTCTGTACAGGGTTAAAAGCTACAAGTGCAACATGGTGATATTTTAGCCTTCTAGTTGGATAGCTTAGGGATTGGTTTCTGATGTAAACTTGATTAGGAATTTGTTATAAACTCCTGGAAAATATGGGGTTTTCTTGGGTCTTGTTTTGGTCTTTTAATTCAACATGTATTAACAACTACAGGTTTGCATGAGGATATAGGTGTCAATTTCATCATTCCAAAGGTGAAGGAAAAGGAAGGTGGATTGTTAGAGACGTTTGATATGTAGATTGAGATTGCAGTCATGGTTAAGCTTTTGGAGGAACAAAAGCTCATCTATGAGGAGGAATGATCCAGGAAGATCACTAAAGTCTCAATTTTTTAGGTTCCCGGACCTTAGGAATAATAATACCAAGTTTTAGGGTTCGTCATTACGAACCCAATTTCATGAACGACATCTAAATTAGAGTCCATATGACCAAATTATTACCGTCAGAATTTTGCAAGTTGCAAAGGAAGGTGGGACCTACTATTCTTATGTGGGAACTAATTAGATAATCAAACACTAATACGTGGCACTCCAACATTGGTCTCCTAGCTCTGCATAAAAGACAAAACATATATAAAAAAACAAATAAATATATATATATAACCTATTTTTCTACAAATAACCATATAAACCCTATGGCTTACATACTATTTGTATGGCCACATCCATATTAAAATGGTGTGGAGGTGTCAAACGTAACAACAAAGATTTATTAAAAATTGCATCTATATACCATACGGTATCACCGATGGGTCAACACGACATTAAATGTTTTTGGAACCATATCCTATATGGTGTAAACCACGTCGAAACAACCCAGTCAACGAGGTAACGAAAAACAGGTTTCAGCCGTAACGGCATGTGAGCGACTTCAGGGTTAACAACTTTGAATCATTTATAACATATAGTTTGGACCATATGTAACGACTGTGAAAAAATGGTGCCATATGAACAAGTCATGACGACGGGTGATATATTCAGCGTGTTGTTACATAAAAATACAATGGTCTATGGGGTTTGAACTCGCGACCCATTAATTTCCAAATGACCTCACAACGACCCGCCAGTGAACCTTCCAAGTGGGTAAAATTGTTTAATCCACCAAGTGATATGATATTTAAATTTAGTTTATTGTTATTGGGAGCGAAATAGGACAAGCCAGAGTATAAAACTTATAACAAGATAGGCAAAACTAGTACCGCAGAACTGAGCGCATAGAATTTTATGCGACAAAACCTTGATGCAGAGGTTCCAAGGGAAGAACCCTAACGTAGGGTATTTTTTTTTTTATTTTGAGAGTAATCCCCATATTCAGGGTTCTTCCCTTGGAATCCAAACTCAAGGTTCTTAATTTTGTAAATGCTTAGAGGAATCTCCATATTGATGTTGAGATGAATGAAGAGGCTTCCCCATTTTGAGTCGAGATGAGAGACGTAGTTCACATTGGATGACTCTATTATCAAACTATTTGTGTACTTTATCTTCGTGGTTTCCTTTAAGTTTTCTCTTATTTAAATGTATTCATATGTGGTATTGATGTTATTTTACATGAACTTCTGAATACATCATCGAAGAAAAGATCTTGGTTAATTCTGGTAACTGAGAGAACTCAGATTAATTAGAAGCCCCTCTAATTTCTTTTCTAGAAATTTTACAATCATTATCATACCAAGGGTTGGTAGTTATTTTATTATTTTTATAGGACACCTTGGCGAAGAAATTTGTAATGGTAGTGGAAGACGTTGTAGTAAAATTATGATAGAGGTTTTCAATGTTATGATTATAATTTAAGATGTGTAAATGCCTATTTAAATCCTTTAACAAGAGATCCATTTTACTTTTGTAAAAAAATAGATTCCTTTGCCTCTCACATTTATCTTGCATGTGGCTAGGGTATATTATGTCAATGTTTAAAGTTAAATAAATGAGAGTCATGGTCATTTAAGAGGTCAAAATTTACAATATGGTTGAAAACAGGGATGTCAAATATCACATAATCCATGTCACTACTACCAAGCCCATGAATACAAGTCATTTGGTTGGAGTATGGCCACTTGTTAATTCCATTACAATTACAAGGTTTTGAGAACTAAATAGCTTGATTACTTCAATATCTAATATTTTTTTGGTTAGGTCTTCCTAGTTTCTTTTGAATCTACTAGCTAAGCCAAGGTCATCATATAGCTAAAGAGGATTAGGTTTAAAGTCATTAGTTATAAGAATAGCTTGGTTAATTTTGGTTTGAGCATTGAAGCATCCTAACAAGAGGATATTAACTTCATTCCTTAGGCTATGTATATCCTCCTCTAAGGTATTATAGGGGAAATTCTAATCAATATTATTTTTCTCTGAGAAGGTAGAGTTGATAGGTGCAAAATAAAAAATTTGAAAAAAAATCTTATTTGTGTTAGTGTCATATATTTTGATCCAAATGTATCGATTGAGGGGGTATACCTTATGAAGCTAAGTGCAAGGAGAAGTATTGTTTTCTATAACATGATATTCCTTCAATTCCTTTGCGAGAGGATTCTTATTCCGGGATGACCAACAAATGAAACCTTCTATGTAGGGGACCCTAGATTCATCATGTTCCCAAGTATCAACAAAAAAAATAATATAAATTTCACTCAAGGATCCAACTTAACTTAGGAACATTATACCATGGTAAGCCATACAATTCCAGAAGAGGATATGAAGTGTTCCAAATTCCTATTTATCACTCTTATTTTTGTCTCTATCTCTAATAATAACTTTCCTACTACTAATGATTGCTCATTTTCCTTCATTTCTTTCTTCCTTTAGATTTTAAACCTTTTTCAATAGTTCAACCTAGTCTTCTGAAATGAGATCCTTATTTATAAAGATTGTTGTCCCTTTTACGCTTGGAGATTTACTTTGTATGCCAAAATTTTCGCCGCTACAACTTACCATAACATGTATCAATCTATATTTATGATAGAGTATATTTCCCAACCTTCCTACTTCTATGAGATAAGTTGTTTCAATTTGTGACTTAGCTTTTAGTTCTTTTTTTACTATTTCTAACATTTCCTCATCTTTCTACTCTTTTATACTAACAATTATAAGATTCAAGGCTCTCTTTTTGCGCTCATGATCCAATTCAATTAGCTTGTTCATTTCATCTTTCATGGGTTCAATGTCTAATTTATTCTTTTTTCTACATAGGGCTGAATTATGATTTAATTTTTCTTTTAACTCTTTAATATCGTCTCTCAAGATGTAATTTTCTTCAAATATTGATTATTTTGGGTTTTCTATTTCTTGTAGCATATCTTTCATTTTTGGTAGTTCAATCTTGAGCCCTAACATTTTTTTAACGATTTGTAGTAGCTGTCAAGCATTATAGATAATTCTAGTTTATGTTCCATAAGCATTGTAAATCATTTTAATTTATGTTCCTTTTCTCTTTTTTCTCTTTGTTTTACCTAAAGAGTCAATATGATCATAAAGACTTTATAGGGTGACTTTGCTTAGAATCTCCTTGCTAGATGGGGTTTTTTAAATATGAGGTGAACTACTCATAATTTTAACAAAGAAAAATAAAATAAAAAAAATAAAATAAAAAGAACTTATGCACCTGGGTTATTCACATAGAAATTTTTATTGAGAGGTTAAAGATCTATGGTCATAATCAGGATAAAATAATAAATAACAAAAAAATTTAAAGTACTAAATATTTTTACTTTATGCATGTTTCTTTTATATATTTATCTTTTATATTTTATTTGAAATATTATGATTCTATTATAAGGGATTATAAATATATACATTTATATAATTTAAGTGTGCATAGCACAAATAACAAATGAACATATCAAAATTGTGAAGATAAAGATAGACAAATAGAAATGAAAAATATTGTTAAAATAAAGTTGCGTTCTATGTAAATTAACAACACCACTCTCAACATTCTCCTAAAGATAAATTAATTTGTATTTGTCTCTCTCCTTTTATCAAGTTTGACATTCAAAGACAACATTCAGTTAGTACACACACCCAAGTTTTTTTTAAAGCAAGTATGTTTTAGGTGTGTGCACTAACGGAATGTTGTCTTTGAATGTCAAACTTGATAAAGGGGGAGAGACAAATATGAATTAAGTTATCTTAGGAGGATGTGGGGAGTGGTGTTGTTAATTTAAATAGAACACAACTTATATTGTTAATTTATATTATTATGTATCACTTTTAATTTCTAATGATTTCATTTTGAACTTGAAACAAATTTCAATAAAATTTTAGAAAAAAATTCATGAAATTATTCGTATTAGTGTTTAGCTTTAGATTTGTGAACCTTATTGAATAAATTCACTTAAAAATGAAATTCAATAAACCTTGAATTTAATCAATTTTATTCGCCAAGCCCACCTACTTAAGACACCATAGGTTATCCTTTCAAAATTTATAAGGACTAAATTTACCTCCTTATTTTTTAAAACATTAGACACTTATGTGCTTTAAAGTTAAAATATATAATAAAATGAAAATTGAATCAAAGACACTGAATGAGAGGTGCAATAAACTACAAATATTTATTATTATTATTTGGAATATTTAAAGGTTTAAAGTTAGTTGAAAATGAATTTTTTATTTATTTAAATATTTTTCTTAATATGTATTATAATTATAAAATTTATCAATTATGATTAATGTTTTAAATAAAAGTGATTTAATTTGTTTATTTTGTTCTTTAAATACAAGCGGTTATATTGTTTTATAACTTCAATACTCAGTAAATTTATAAAATTTTTATAAAAAATTATTATTATTATTATTGAATGTAAAGATAACTCAAATATTTAGTAAATGTCCGTAATGAACCCTATCAATTAATATTTTAGATTACTTTTCATTTTAAGCAATTTATCTATATAGATATAAAAAACGAATAATCTTTTAATCTATATCAATAATTACTTTAAATATTTAACCTATATTAATATATCAATAATTATCTTAAAACATTCAACCTATAATAATAAACTCTCCTTTCTTTTTATTGTATATGATTTTAAACATATATGAAAACCCACTCTCAATATTTAATGAAAGGTCATGAACACCTTTTCAGACCATGGAGAACAATGAAAATAACATCTTTTAGCTTTCCGTGTTGTAAAGTTTAAAAGCAATACAAGCCATAAAAGGAATTTTGAAAGGCATTATTTAACTATAGATATTTAAGAGTTTTTTTTAGGAATAGGTTTATTCTTATATATCTAATATTGATTTGTGTTGTTTAAATGGGTAGATTATATATATTATATATATATATAGAATATATATATAATAATTAAATTGGTTATATATGTATATATGGATTCAACACGCATTTGGATTATCCTTGATGTGGTTGGCATTTGAACAAGTGGAAGCTCAAGACATGGGTGTTAATGAAAATTGCACGCGTCATTAATGACTATGAAGTGCATTAGATAAGTATCGCTAGGCGTGGTGCAAAAAAATGTTCTAGAGATAATCTTGTGTATAACTAGTATAGCCCTAGCAATAGAGTGAATTTGCAAGTGCTGGGAGATGAGGGATAGGAGTGAAGGGGGTGTAATATGTTTAGATGAGAAATAAGGCTTTTCAGTTAAGCTACTCCCATTCTCTAGATAGTCATTGTGTCTAGTGAGCAATGGATGGGGGAAGATTTATGCAATGCGAGCTCCTCTGATAATGTAGAGTGCTATATGGGACCCTGACTCATGGTGCCTTACAAAGCACAATCCAATTTTGTGTTCGTTAAGTGTGGTGGTGTGACAAACTAATCTCTTTATTTACCTAGGTACTGGGCTAGCAACCCCCACCTTCTCGTAGGTATATCCATCTTGTTTTCTTTATGTTTATTTCAATTGTCAATATGTTCTATGTGTTCTGCTTGGATTGGGCCTAGGTGTAATTTTTGGGGGAGGAAAGAGGGTCTCTGCGACTCGTTGGTGACTCTCGTAACATTGTTATTGTAGTAGTCTCTTTCTTTTTTTTGCTAATGCAAGAGTTGGACCTTCTATTTCATTAATAAAGTGCAAAAGTTACATCTATCCACAAGGATTTGTGGACCAAGGAAGAGACCCACAAACCAAATAGAGACCAGGCTCGAGGCTAAAGCCCCTACCCCGAAAAACCCCACTTCCAAACTCTTAAAATCAAAACAAAGATGAAGCCTGCATCGTAACCAAAACAACAAGCCTCTCGCCTATGACTTAATTCCTCCTGCCAAGAAAAAGGAGCATTAACTTTTCCCGCCAACTTCTAGACATGCCGCTTTAATCGTCACCGTTGAGCCTGCTGCCCCAATCCAACAGTAGAGTGCTAATTCGCCCAGTCAAGAAGCGTTATACTTACCCGCCTAGACAACCAACTTGCACAATCAATTGTAGCCATCGATCCGCCTCGCTTGATCCGACGGCAGAGGTTCATATTGCACTAGCTAATATCATGAAACTTTAGCGTGCAATGAGGGTGGTAATTTAGCCGACCCCACCACTACATGTAGCCTACTGAATGGAATTGCTTCAAAAACGGGAATACCATTTCCCGCTTGCAAGGCCCGCGATCGCCGGAAAACTACCCCCGACCCGGTTTATCGAGCACTGGCGGAAAACCCATGGTATTGCAGCCACCGAAAGAGTTTGGGATCCGACCTTCTGTTTTGTCTTCTTCTACAGAACTGAGGTAAGAAGAAACTCCTCCTAACCTGCCTAACTTCGAAGAAGCAGAGCCACCCAACTGGCTGCCGCCTAGAATCATTGAATTAACCAGACTCCGCCTCCATGGCTCTACTCCGAAACACGAACCTATCTTCATATGCCTGGTCATTGCAAATCGCTTTTAACATACTCTGAGGCAATTCTTGCCAGGTCATCGCAATCTTGTTCTCTATGCTGATCACACCTTGATTGGCCAAAATATTTGCCAATTTATTGGCCAATCTTTGGACATGTTTGAAGCTAACAATATGAAGGCTCTGGAGGTGTTGTTGAATCCATTAAAAGCCCTGGATCAGCCTCCAGTTCCTTGAGACTTTTTCCGACTTTGTTCCCCAGCTGATCCTCTTAACCGATTTGATGATTAACTCAGAATCGGCTTCAACTATCACATTCTGTCGATTATCCTATTCTAGGAAATCTAAACATTGCTCCATAGCCATCAATTCTGCCATGTTATTGGTGGCTTTCCCTAAATGACAGTATAATATAAAGAGGACACTACCATTCTCATCCCTTAACACTCCTCCTACCTGGGTTGCCTTTAGAAGCCCCATCATTGTTGAATTTCAAAAAGCCCTTAGGGGAAGATGCCAGAAATTTTGCTCAGAATCCAGGGAGAAAACACTCTTATTCAGTCCCTGAGGAATAAGGGTTTGCAACCCCAACTCACTGAGAATTCTCAAATCAACAACTAAAGGTGGGTTCTTAGGGAGAGTTTGCACAATAGTGCTGACCATTTCCTTGAGTTGATTTAAGATCTGCTCAGAAAGGCATTGGGAAGGCTTCTTTTCATTCTTGAAGATTCTATTGTTTTGTTCTTTCTAGACATTCCAAATAATGAAGCTTGGAATGATAGCCCATGCTGAGCTAAGAATTTCATTATCTGAAAAGTTTCTTCTCCATTTGTTTAGGGTATTTATGATACTTCCTTTGTCCCTATCAGTCTGTTGGAAAATGGTGGCAAAAGAATCCCACAAACAGGAGGTGGAAATGCAGTTGTTGAGAAGGTGCTCCATAGTTTCCTCTTGGGCTTCACAGAGCTAACATCTGGAAGGCCCCACGATACCCCTCTTCCTAATATTTTCCCAAGTCAAAATTTTCCTATGCTGAACCAGCCACATGAAGAGTTTAATTTTCATCCATCCTTGATGTCTCCATAGGCCTTGCCAAATATTATCCGGAGCTTGAGAGTTAAGGTCAAGGAGAATGAGTTTAGCTTCCTTGAGGCTAAAGGTTCCCTCATTATTGTTGCCCCATCTTAGCTGGTCTTGCCCCTCTGACCTCAAAATCTTCCTTTATTCTACCATTTTTTTAGGATATCTGCTTTAGTCTTCAGGGGGTTGTCATCCCTAAAATCAAAGTTCCTCCAGGTTCTCCATTTTCCCATAGTGCTGGTTTGATCCCAAAAGTCTTTTACTTTAGATAACCCTTTGGTATCTGTCACTTCCTTGAGATCCCTCAAATCTTCTTTTAACAAAATAGGTTCTTGTTGCCATCTATCCTCCCAGAATAGTGCTAGGTTTCTATCTCTGATTTCCCAGAAACTATTTCCTTGGACTAAGCCCCGGCTATCCCATGCCTTATTCCAAATGTTTGATCCCTTTCTATATCATGACATTCTTATTAGATCATTGTTATGCCAATTGTTGGCATATTTTTCTTTCCATATCATAGCCCACTGGGCCTCTGGGTCTTTTACCCATCGCCACCATAATTTAGCACCTAAAACCTTGCTTAGAATCTCAGGATCATCTAATCCAAGCCCTCCATAGTTTTTAGGTTTGCAGATTTTTTCCCAAGCTACGAAGGCCCATTTCTTTTTTTCCTCCCCCTTGCCCCAAAGAAAGTCTCTTTGTATGGATCTGAATTGATGCAGGACTCCTATTGGTTCCAGGAGAACAGAAAGCATGAAGACTGGGATTGATTGTAGTACAGCCTTGGTTAACACGAACCTACCAGCCAGATTTAATGATCTAATAGTCCATTTCCTAATTTTGTCTTGCAATTTGTTAATAACTGGTTCCCAGATGCTCTTGTTTAAAGGTTTGGCTGTCAGAGGAACTCCCAAATATTTTGAAGGGAGTGTCTCCCTTTGAAAGCCCAAAATTCTGGAAATATTTCTCTGAATAGCAATGTGAGTATTAAAGAAAAAAATCTTAGATTTGAAGAGATTAACTTCCATACCTGAAGCCATGACAAATTCTCTCGGGATTTGCTTATAAGCCAGAGCTTCTTTAACCATGGGGATACCTTACAGCATGGTATCATCAACAAATTGTTGCTGAGTTAAGGCCTGACCATCTTCGGAAAGTTGGATACCTTTGACTTTTCCAACTATTTTAGCATGCTTGATAGATCGACCCAGCCCTTCCATCATGAGTATGAAGAGAAAGGGAGAGAGTGGATCTCCCTGCCTGAGGCCTCTTGAAGGAATAAAACTCTCCAAGGGAGATCCATTAACAAGAGTTTAAAACTGGGAGAAGTTACTAAGGCCATTACCCATCTGATATAGTTATAATCAAACCCAAAAGCAATGAGAACTTTTCTGGTATAGGTCTAGTTCAGCTTATCATAACCTTTGGCTATATCCAATTGCATGATCATCCCAGCTTTCCTGTTGATTTTCAGTGAGTGCACCACCTCATGAGCTTGAATGATGTTGTCGAGGATTTCCCTACCTTCCACATATCCAGATTGTTCAACTGACACCAGGGAAGGAAGAAGAGGTTTGAGTCTATTGGCCACAACTTTGGATATTATCTTGTAGACAACATTGCACAAGGCAATGGGTCTAAACCTATCAGGAGTTTGAGCCAAATCTTGTTTAGGGATCAGGGAGACAAAGGTTGTATTAAGCGTCTTCAAAATAGTCTTGTCCCTCCTGGAGTCTTCTACAATGTTCGGAATGTCCTATTTTACTATATTCCAGCAAGCTTTAAAGAAATCTACATTTGAACCATCCGAACCTGGTACCTTACCACTTTTCATTCCTTTTAGGATCTCACTCACCTCCTCTTCCGTCATTGGTCTGTTAAGGTTGAAGTTGTCCTCTCTGGAAACTAGCTTGGGTATATGTCTGGATATACCCCTGATGGATTGCTCTCTGTCTGAACAGGTTTCTTGTGAAATACCACGAAAGTGTTGAACTAGCACTGCTTCTATTTCCTCATGAGAATTGAGAAGGTTACCTCTGTCATCCTTGATCGAAGAAATCCTGTTGTGAGTTCTATTCGCCATAGTGGATCTGTGGAGAAATCTAGTGTTACGTTCTCCTTCTTTTATCCATTTCACCCGGGATTTTTGTCTCCAAAAAATCTCCTCTTGTTTACATAAGTTCTCCCATTCTTGATGATATTTGGTAGCCTGATCACTTCTATCTTTGTCAAAACCCTCCATGATAAGGGTTTGGTTGAGCTCTTGCATTTTTCCTTCAACAGATTTTTTTGCTACAAAAATGTTTCCAAATTCCTTCTTGTTCCATTCCTTGAGCCTGAGTTTAATATGTTTGAGTATTTTTTGAAGAAGGAACATTCTCATGCCCTGAATATTCAAATCTTCTGCCCACCAGATGGCTGTTGTTGTTGAAATCTGGGTGGGAGATCCAGATGTTTTCAAATCTGAAAGGTCTATTCCCGGTGGTACCAATGCCCTGAATTTCCAATTGTACCAACCAATGATCAGATCCTCCAAAGGGTAGAACTCTAGCAGCTATGTCCTTGTCCTTGAGCATGAGATTCTCTGAGATTATGAATCTATCTAACTTGGAGGCCACATGAGATTCTCCTCCTCATTTATTGTTCCAATTAAAGGTCCCATTATTCATTACTATATCCACTAGCTTCATATTGTCTATGAAGGTTTGAAAATGCACAAGAGTCTTTATTTAGAATTCTGGTGCCCCCTTTTTCTCCGACGGCGATTTGATCATATTGAAATCACCCCCCAAGATCCAAGGGATTCTTACATGTCTTTCCCTGAGATCCTACAGGGAATCTAGAAGCTTGAGTTTACCATCCATCCTTTGGGGACCATACACATTCGTGACTAGGTAGACTTCCTTATCTCCCACTCGTTGTATGACCACTGAAAGATAATCCCTAGCTACCTCTGCATCTATAATGTCAGTTTTTTGGGGGTTCCAAAGCGTGAGAATACAGTACCTCCTACTGTATTCTCTGCTTTGACCTCTAGAAACTCAAATCTATTGAGCCATTTGCAGTGAATCTCTTTTATTTTTTGAATGGAACATTTAGTTTCTTGGATGAAGATCACATCCGGTGCTGCTTGTTTCATCCTATTACTAAGTAATCTTTGTTTTCTTTTACTACCTAGACCTCTGATATTCCAAGATGCAAACTTCATTATTAAAGATTTGTAAAGGAATAACTGGTTAGATGTTTCATCTTACCCGAATCTATCATTAGCTTTCCACACTCCATCAGGAGCTCATTCTGCTTTTTTCTGCCCCTCTTCTTTCCTGGATTTCTAGTAGCTAAACCTGGAGTTGATTTCATTGTTTTCACACCTTTGTGATCCTGCTTGTCAGTGGTTTTTCCTTTATCCAACCCCCTCTCCTGAGTTTTCCATAAAAACAACTGTTGTATTCTGTTGCATTCCTCTTGAGGCAATGAATCTATCCCTCCCGTGGTTCCCTGCATCAAGAACCCTTCCAAATCTAGGTGTTCCTTTTCAAGGATCTCCTGTAGCTCATGGTCCTCCAGATCTATTTCACTCTGGGCCATTTCCTGGTCCATCTCCAATTCTGCTTCACTCATAATAGTCTCTTTCTGATTGCCAATATCTTGTGTTTGGTTGTTGTCTTCTTCTTTCTCCTTTTCATTAGGACCTTCTTCCATAGATTGGTCTTCTTTTGTGATTTCTTCATTCTCTTCCAATACTTGAAACTTGTTCTCGCTGCTCTTTTGCCCCTCATTATGTTGTTGCTTTGGCCCTTTTTTACCGCCTTTTCCTCTATTTACCACTTTTTGAAAGCTTTTTGTGTCCTTCATCATATCAGTCTTGCTCTTGTTGTCTGCTTTACTGAGAGGGAAGTCTCTGAATAAGTGTCCATGTTCATGGCATCTACGACATCTAAACAGGATATGCTCGTAGTCTATTGTTTGCACCCATTCCTCATCAAAAACTTCCAAGATAACTTCATCCAGGAGAGCTCCTGATAGATCCATTTCCACACATATTCTTACAAAGGAAGTATATTTCCCCCTTCTTGTGGCTTCAGAGGCTTTGACAAAACGACCTAGTTTATTGCCTATGGCAACTAGCGATTCAGTTTGCCAGTAATCAAGAGGTAGGGAATAGAGCCTTACCCAGACTAGTACTGAAGTGAAAGTTTCCCTTTTTGGGACAAAGTTCATCTTCCAAGGCCGCATATAGAGGTTGGCTGCTGCATAAATGTAGGGTCCTCCTTCGAATATTTTGTCTTTATCTTCGATGTTTGTGAACACCACGGTAAAGAATCCCTTTGACCCAAGATGTAGGTTGATGCTTCCTTTGGGTTTCCAGTGATATTTGATCCACGTCTGTAAAACTTTTTTAGTGGGCCATAGTCCCATGAATTTACAGATGATAGTGTAAGTCCCCATGTGTTCCCTATGTGCCTGTAGAGCAGGATCATTTAAAACTACTCTAGGAGTGATCTCTGCCTTGGGTTTGCAAGGTCCCTTTTGTTTTTTGTCTCCCTGACTTTTGTCTTCTTCCTCCTTGTCTTTTGTGCTACTGTTTTCCTTGGTCTTGGTCCCATCTGTTTCTTTTTCATTATTCCTATTCCCTTCCTCCGCAGATCCTCTAACATTTTTTCCCAGAGCTGACTTACCTCTGCTGGCTACAACTTCCTTATAGGAGGGAGTGGAGCTCCCTCCTTGTTATAGACATTTTTGGGCACTTCAACCTAAATGATAAATGTCCATAAACTGAGGGCTCCTAAGTCCCTAAAAGTGTTGCTTCACTGCCTAAAGGAACAAGGTCAACTGATTACATCATCTCCCGGAAGTTCTCCACTGAAAACTGCTCATAAATGGTCAAAACTGGACCATACTGAAAGCTCAATGCAGAGGGTGCGATGCATATCACCTTCCTAATGTACAGGTTGCGATGCATACTGATTTGCTCCTTTGTAGGGTGCGATGGTCGGGAATGGACAAATGGCAGGGACAAAAATGCGAGGTGGAAGATCATGGAATCTTCCAAAAGCTTCCCCTCTGACACTTGCCACTCCATTTTCGACCAAGGATGAGTAAGAGATC
>APFE031426046.1:4726-17058 GCA_000404065.3 Pinus taeda | reverse complement strand
AAAGTTATGTATATACGGAAGATATGCACATATCTTCCATATATGCACAATTTCCGTATATGCGCAATTTCCATATACAGAAATTGCGCATATATGGAAGTTTTGCATATACGGAAGATATGCGCATATCTTTGGTATATCCATAACTTTCTTATATGTGCATATCTTCCGTATATGCACGTCCTTTATGTATCTTCATCGTATATGCGCAAATTCCATATACAAAAATTGCACATATACGGAAATTGTGCATATCTTCCGTTTATACATAAATTTCGTATATGCGCAAATTCCATATACAGAAATTGCGCATATATGGACATTGTGCATATACAGAAGATATGTACATATCTTCCGTATATACATAAATTTCTTATATGTGCATATCTTCCATATATGCACCTTTTATATATGTGCATCTACTGTATATACACAAATTCCATATACAGAAATTGCGCATATACGAAAATTGTGCATATACAAAATATATGCGCATATTTTTCGTATATGTCATCTTTTGTATATGTGCATCTACCGTATATGCGCAACTTCCGTATATGCGTAAATTTCTTATATGTGCATATCTTTTGTATATGCACGTCTTTTATATATGTGCATCTACCGTATATGCACAACTTCCATATACAAAAACTATGAATATACGGAATATATGTGCATATCTTCCGTATATGCGTAACTTTTTTATATGTGCATATCTTCCATATATGTACGTCTTATATGTATGTGCATCTACCATACATGTGCAACTTCCATATATGGAAATTTTTCATATACGGAAATTGTGCATATACGCAAGATATGCGCATATCTTCTGTATATGCGAAACTTTTCTATATGCACATGTCTTCCAGGTATATGTGCATCTTTCGTATATACACATAACCTCCATGTATGTGAAACTTTAGTATATATAACTTCCATATATGTGCATCTTTTGTATATATGCATCAATCGTATATGTGCAACTTCTGTATATGCACATATCTTCCGTATATGTGTAACTTTCTTATGTGTATACCTTCCGTATATGCATGTATTTTATATATGTGAATCTACAGTATATGCGCAACTTCCATATACAAAAATTGCGCGTATACGAAAATGTGCATGGTTCTCTTGCGCATATAGGAGGGTAATCAAGTCACTTTTTCATGATTTTACTAATTTCATACATGATGTTCAAGTAATTTTCTGTATATATACGGAAGATATGCGCATATCTTCTGTATATGTACAATTTCTGTATATGTGCAATTTCCATATATGGAAGTTGCGCATATACAGTAGATGCGCATATACAGTAGATGCGCATATATAAAAAAACGTACATATACAGAAGAGATGCAGATATAAAAACTTTATACATATACGGGAAGTATGCGCATATACGGAAGTTGCGCATATACGGTAGATGCACATATACGGAAGTTATATATACTAAAGTTGCACATACATGGAGGTTATGCATATATACAGAAGTTGCACATATACCTTTTCGACTTGAAAAAGGTGTAAAATGAGTATTATAAAAATAGGATTTGTAAATTCTAGAATACTTGAAGTCTTGGATGTGAAAACCTAGGGCTTGTAGATAAAACCTTAGATCTGATGTTTATGTTGAAAGAAGAAACCCTAGTTCATGCAAGGAAGGAATAGAATCATGTTGATGATGAGGACAAGGAGGAGACCAAAAACCCTAACTACTCGTGGTCCGTTATACAATGCGAGTTAACCACTTTATTTATTAACTATGACCTATTTTTCTAATTCATTTCTCTGTTTTTTCTCCAATCCAAAGAACTCTTCAATTCTCAGTTATGTCAATATTTTTGCAATGGTTAAAGTATCTTCACATTCAGTGGAATCATCCTTAATTTCTTTTTTTTTGTTGACTAGCGGAATCGGCAACGATGGTGGTATCGTACTCGCGTTACACGGGGTCGAATCCCACCGGTTGCCACTATAACCTCTAGGAGGAACTGCCCTGCCTGTAAGAACGACCCTTAGTTAAGACAAGTCTCGAACTCGTGACCTGCACAGTGGCACGGACGACTTGGCAGATCGTCTGCTGGCCACAAGACCAAACCTCTACGGGCGGAATCATCCTTAATTTCACTTGAGGGATACTAGCATGTTTTTTCAAATCATTCTAATATGTAACCTTCCATTATAATTTGACATCATCTTCGCCTATTATATTGTCACTTATCTTGGTGTATTCTTCTAGTGTCTCTCTTCTATTGACACAAACTTATGTTGCCTCTCTTTCTTTCATGTGCTCCTTGGGTGTATCTTATGTCTCTCTCTATCCTACTCTACTTTTACTACCCAGTTTGTATTCTCATCAAACCATCCATTTGTATCTTCCAAATTGCTTCAAGTGATGCATTCTTGCATTAGGGAAAGTTTTAAGGGTCAAATTCCACAAATGGGTTATTTTTCCATGCCTTTCTCCAAACAAAGACTCATCAATTTCTATTTTTTTTCCTAAAAATGATGCCCATATTTTATAGGATAAAATTATTTTACCTAAAAATTGCCAAATATTTATAGAGTCTATATAAAATCTTAAGAAATATGAAGCTTTTCACAAAAATATTGCTAAACACTTTGCAATTTGCATATTAGGGACAAGTTAGATTCACTAAGGTTTCTACGCTTTGTTATAAATTCTCATCCTTAAATCTTTCCATGTCTTGATTTATATCTCTCCTCTAATAGCCCTTCTTTTGCTCCTTCACAGATCATATAGGGTGACGTAAAAATAACTCCCTTTATTCTAATTTTGTTGTGTTTTCTTGTGGATATATTTTATGCCTAATTTATGAGCTCTTAACCTATATATGTTGCCTCACTATTTCTTGTTTTGTGCACTTCCACAACTTACATAATTTCTTTGAGGCATATTTTTCTCTTTAACAATTAATCCAGTTGTTATTGTTATAAATATTCAGCATATTAGTTTGCATAATTGACTTCTATGCGCAGGTCCAATGAGAATGACTGTAATATTTCAAGTGGGACGAGGGTACTTGTCACTACATTCTTATGGATTTGAGCTATGCATCAGTAGGTTGCTGGGCCAGCTGCACTCAAGATGATGATGCACATGTTAATAGATGGGTTGGACAAAGGATCCATATTAGTGTACCCTGATGCAATGGAGGCAAGAGTTCGCTTTTAGCGGGATGTCACCATTGAGTGCACAGACACCATCACGGATGACCAAGCTTGGCATCAGTTCTCCACCGGCAATCATTGCAAGGATGTCGAAGAGTTGGTCTTCCCACAACTCTCTGAGTCTTAGTGATGTCTTGCATGGCTTCCTTAAGCCTATTTTTGTCTCACATAGGTACATGTGCAGATTGTATGTAACATCTCGTGTGGAAGTTCAAGTGTCGACAGTTGAATGTAATAGTCATAGAGTAGTTGAAGAGTCGTGAGTGTAGGTTAACAGTCAAAGGGGAATGTCGAGGATCACTCCACCCTTTGTTATTTATAGTACCTCATAAATCATTGTAATGGCTTTTTGTCAGCCAAGCTTCCGATAGGAGTATCTTAGATAAATCTTGGAGAGTATTGTAATGAGCCTTGGCTTCTCCACAGTGCAGAGCTAGTACATCTCTTTGGAGGAGCAGATGACAGTGATTGTAACATTCTGCTTTCAGGACTAGTGATTGGTCATGGATGTACTGTATGATTGGAATTTTCACTTCTTATTATAAAAGAGCCAACACGTTTCATGCATATGTTGTTATTGTATCTCAGCTAACTTGTTTACTCTAATGATATATGTATTTGTTTCCTTATGCATGCATGTAAGGAATTTTTTTGTATAAGTATGTATCAACCTTACTGAAATGTGTTCTTCCCTATTAACGTCTTCTTCAAATACTGAAGCTTTTGCGTCATCAAAGTCCATGGGAAGTTCCTTAGATTTCTTGAATGTGATACTCTTGTCAAATATGACATCTTGACTTACCTCTAAATGGTTTCATTCCTTTATGTAAATTCTATAAGCCTTAGAGGATTTTTTGTAGCCAACAAATGTTCCTCTCATGCCTGATGGATCCAACTTCTCTATTTTGTCCTTTGATATATGAATATATACAAGACACCTCAAGATTCAGAGATATTATACAATAGGTTTGTTCCCATTGTATACTTATTTGGGAGTATTGTTGTCTAGCAACCTGTGGGGACTTCGATTTTGAATATATATATTTTTCTCTGTGGTTTCCCCCCACATAAATTTTGGTAGATCTTGATCATGTAACATCACCTTTAAACTTTATTCAATGGATCAGTTCTTTCGTTCTGCAAGTCCATTTTGTCAAGATTATATGGAACTATAAACTCCCTCTTAATTCTAGACTCCTTACAGAATTCTATAATATCCTTGGATCTATACTCTCCTCCATTATCAGATCTTAGTATCTTAATTTTTCTTTCTGTAAGTTTCTCCACTTCAACTTTGAATTCTTGAATTTTGTAAATACTTCATGCTTGGCTTTCATTAAGTAACCCTAGGTATTTCTTGAATAATCATCTATAAATTTGACATAATATACATGATCTCTAAGTGATTTAGGAGTCATAGGGACACATACATCGAAGTGAATGAGATCAAAGATTTCTTTTGACCATGAAGCATTGCTTCCAAATGGTCTCTTGGTATTCTTACCCAATGCACATCCCTTACATACTCCTTCATGACTTTCTTTCATTTCAGGTATTCCATCTACTATGGAACTTAGAGTTGGAAGGACTTTGAAATGTAGATGACCAAATATTCTATGCCAGAGTTCACATGGGCTAATTTCAACGTGAACCAAATCTTGTGCTAGAGGAGATATCAACCTGTAAATTCTTCCTTCTCAGATGACAATTACTTTATAATTCTCTATGCTTGATATTTAGTCCATACTACAACTTTTCCATCAATGAAAGCTACTCTATCACCCTTATCTTTGAGACTTAAAATGGAAAGTAAGTTCTTATGCACACCTAGAACAAATAGAATGTTGTTGAGGTGAAAATTGCTTCCATTCTTGAGCTCTATAGAGGTTGATCCAATACCTCTCAAGGGATAGCTTTTTTTATCTCCAAGTTCCACTAAATAAGAATATTTCCCTTTGATAAATCCTTCAATTGTTTGTGATGACATGTCACGTGCCTAGATGCACCACTATCAATTACCCAAATTCTCTCATCTAGGAACGTGTCTGTGAGTGCCACGAACATACCTTCATCATTTTCCTTAATTACTTTCTTCTTTGTACAGAACAAGAGGCTCCACGCTTCCTTGATGCCTCTCTTGAGATAGCTTTCTACCTTTCAAAAATTCTTGTTGAACTTTTTCAATGTAGTGGAGATCTTCCTGATGTCGTTAGCCAACCTTAGCTCTAAAAGCATGTTGAAAATTATATAGGGCAATGATCTTGATTAATTCTCTTTACTTGATAGTTGTTTGTGATGTTCTGTTACTTATTAGCTTTGTTACTTATTATTATATTTGTGAATCATCCAACAACTACTAAAACAAGAAGAACAAGAACAGATAATATAGGCTACACGTCAGGGGAAAAATCTCTCCACTTGAGAGGAAAACCTGTAAATATCTTCTCTTTCTTATAGATTCTCCAATTAACGAATTCCAAGACCTTAATACTGACTTCAAAACCCTCCAAGACTAAGACCAACCTCTCTGGATGATTTGCTAACCCTAATCCTGCCAAACCCAGTCAAATCTCTTCCAGTAGCACTTCTTTGACCTCCCGCTGCAGAATTTTCAGCCTCCACTACGAATATGAAATTTTGACTCTCTTAGTAGTTGCTGCTACCATATGTGTGATATTAAATATGTATTTTGAGCCCTCCTTTGACCTTCTCTTGACTTTCTTTGACTTCAGGAAGATGAGGATTGCCCTTGGTGACCTTTGCTTGACCTAATTGTCTCCTTTTCTCCAAGATCGAACTTCAAGATAGAAACCCTAGGTCTTGTTGTAGAAACCCTAGTTCTCCTTAGCACGTGTGAGATAAAATAGCCTAAACAAAAGATCCTCTTCACCCTCTTCTTCCTTCATTGCCTTCTCCTTCTCTTTCCTTTGCTAGAATGAGTGGTGAGTGAGTGTGATTTAAGTAGAACGAGTCCTCTTTTATTATAGGATTCGTCAAGGGTGGACATGGATCTTCCTTTAGGCTGTCTTGCTAGCTACCAAACATACTTGGTCTTGGAGGGCATCTGGACACTTTTTAAGATAAAGATAATTTTCTTTACAAGTTACAATATGCCTAATGGGATCTTCAACTTATGACAATGACTCTTTTGACTTCGTGACCTAGGATAAACCATAGAAGCACTCAATGGGTGCTTGACCTATAAAATAAAAGACCTTGAGCATGAAACCTATGCTCCAAAATAATAATAATAATTTTTCTTTCATTTTATATTTTACAAGAACAAAAAATACATTTCATACTATGAAGACCAAACATAGTTACACATTTTTCAACAGATGGTTTGCTTGCATATGTTGTAGTAGTGATAGTGACCTACGAATCCATACATATTCCTTTGATTTTGTATTATGGGTGTTTTCGTTTAAGGGTGTTGGTGGTGTCTCAGTACTAGGTCCTAATGTTACAACTCTAAAATCTAGGATTTTGGGGATACTATGGAATCTTCTAGTGGAGCCTACAAGCGCCTTTACTCAGCTGCCACGGTTAAGGACTATGTTGGCCCCAACAATATTGGGTAGTTTTTTCTGGGTACCGGTTTCTATCCTTCTCGATGAATTTCATTTTCCTTGTTATGTTTGTGGGTTACTCGTTTCTGATTGGTCTCTTATTTACTCTTGAATTCTCCTTGTCTTTTGGGTTTTAAGCTCTTTGGGCATTTGGTGGTTCATGTGGCATATTTAATTTTTGTTAATTTCCATATCATTTCAGGGGTTTTATGACTTAGTGTTAGTATCCTACTCTTTGACTTGGCTTTGTTCAGTGCCTTGCACCCTATGGTTGCCTGGTTATTTGGTGTTCATGCAAGGAGGTGTTTTTGTGATTCAGTTGATCATTGGTTTGTTGTTTCCATGAGATGGATCTGGGGACTTTGTTGTCATTATTGTCACTAGTTCATAGTTAGGAGGGACCTTGGTTGGATTTTTCTCTCTTTGGGGCGAGTCATTTTAGGCTCTTGTCTTGTGTCTGGTATCCTTTCTATTTTTCCATAAGGCTTTGTCACATGATGCATAACTGTAGAGGGGCTATTGGGCATGGATAGTAAGGGATATTGCGTTCTTATACCTCGGACCAGGAAGTGACAGTCGTTTATCAATCTTTGACTTCTCCGCGCATTTGATAAGAGATTCATCAGCTAGAGATCTTTGTCATTAATGATCATCAAGCCTATTTAGATTCAAAAATTATGAAGGAGGTTTCCAATGGGCTCCTTGACCCTATACATACTAAGGTAAGAAGGAAACAATACATGCATTCCATCACCCTCCACTAGCAAATGAAGACTCTATTAAACCGCGTTCTAAAGGAGAAACATGAATATAGGAATGATATCATTTTCGTCAATGTCATTTGGAGAGATTAGATGCCTGCTTGGCTCATTTGGAGAGTCGCCTCAAATGTGAGCTCAAGCCCTTTGGGCCAACTGGTACAAGTGCAAGGGACCCTCCTCTTCTCACATATTCATATTCTTGATTATGTTGTTTGGTAGTTATTTTGGTTTATCTTATAGTCCTATTTTGATATGGCATTATTTTGGTCGGTTGCAGTCCCTTTATGTTGATACTTTATCTCTCTTCATCCAACAATTTGGTTTCCTTTGTAGTAGATTGAGGTCAGTTTGTTTTTGAACAATGGTCTATCAGTGATATATTTTGAATTTCAAAGATAATACAAAAATTAACACACAAAAGAATGATATCTCAATAAGATTATTAGAAGAAGAAAAGGATTCTTTGAGAACTAGCGAGATACAATAAACTATGACCAATTTCAATGAAAATATTCATAGAATCATTCACTCTCTTTGGTATTACCATTTTTGTTTTACTAAAATAATTAGAAAAACAACTAAAATGATAAAAATATTAGAATTTTTGTTAGAAAATTTGTGTCCCATTTTGTACTTTCATTATTAATTTGGAAAATATAATTTTCTCATCTTAATTTGGCCTTCTAAAACTCAATGTATGGCCAGTAGATAATCGTGCTCTAGAGTCACTGATTTAGTTCATAGGTTAATTATGACCATTGATCTACAAGTTTAATTCATTGTCCCGCATGGATTGTGGAATTATTCCATGAGGCTTTTATATTGTTTTTCCTAGTCTAGTTAATATATGTGTGAAACATGCAAATGAGTGAATTATTGGTCATCTATATAATACTTAAAATATTACTAGATTGTAATATCAACCAACATAGATCTATGTAACTCCACATCTACCAAGTGTAATATTTCAAGTGTTTATATATTCTTTGAATATTTTTGTTATTATTACTTTTTCCTTTAAAATGTTGCATATAAAATCCAAATTAAATGCTGAAAAACCAGCATAGATCCATGTAACTCTACATCTACCAAGTGTAATATTTCAAGTGTATGTATATATATATTCAAAGCTATTAATACTTTTTCCTTTAAAATGTTGCATATGAAATCCAAATTAAATGCTGAAAGAATTACAAATCTCCCTCATACTTTGATTTAGAAAGCAGAAAACACCTATTAATGAAATAAGAATTCTCTCACTCTTTCACTCCCTTAACATATTTTACTCAACATACATATTGAAATATTTGATTTATAACTCATATTAAATTTGTCTTTATTATCAATATTTTTTAAATCTTATATAAACTCCACTTTTAATAATGAAGATAAATATACATAGATTTTTATTTTTATTTTTTTAATATAACATTAAAATAATTTTACTTTTACCTAACTTAAACTATTTTGTTGTTATTAATATATCTGTTGTTTCAAATATTACATCTAAATTGAAATATAAAATGAATTCTATCCCTTCCCTCATGTTAAAAAGTAATTTTTTTTTAACTTTTAATTACTTTATTTCTCTATGTAAATTGAATCCTAAACTTGTTTACTGAAAACTCATCAATATAAATATTATTTTATTATTTTAAATATTAGCATAAGGACATTATTTCAATGAACTAAGGTTGTTCGATAAATAGAAAATGTTCTAATTAAATTATACCCAAACTAATATATTCATTTATGTTTTAACTATAAATCACATTATTTATTGGAAAAAAAAATATATATTTTTATTTAAAAAACCATAAATTTAAAATTAAACCCAGAAATAATCACAATCACCTCATGTAAAATTCATTCTCACTGCTCAAATATTGCACAGCTGGAAGGAGTAACCTCATGTAAAATGCATTCACTGATCAATATATCACATGCATTCTCACTGATCAATATAACACAGTTGGAAGGGGTAACTGCTTGAATAGGTAATCACTTGTTATAAATGAGTATTAATATATAATCATATTTTACATTATGCAAGGCGTAGTAAAAAGATGAAACAATATCTTATTACGAAGAACTTTTGTCTGAAACTGTTCACGATGCACACGAAGACCACCTGTGCTTCTACAAGAAGGATGCACATGAAGAAAAATAATACATTCGCCATTACCTTATTTCATTTGTAAATGTACTTTAATGACCTATAATACTTTTCACGATAACAATATTGCATTACTTGCTTTTCTTCTCGTAGTCTTCACCTAAATGTTGAAGCTTTCGAAGGAAATCACAGATGTAACTTTGCTCATTGGCTGCTGCAATATGGTGGGCTTGCGCCGCCTTAAATCTCAACTTCTCCCCTTCCTCTCCAGTCATTTCCATGGTTAGTGTTGTACATATGTTTTCTCTCATAAAAGAGCCATTGTCTCCCCTTTTTATTTAAATGCCTGCCTTCAATTCCACAGCGGGCATTCAAGTCCTGGTCAATTCGAATTGTGAAGAAAATGAGGGGTATTCCAAAGCTCAGTGACTCAATGGTGGAACCCCATCCACCGTGACTCAGAAACCCACCAAGTGAGGGATGCGAGAGGATTTGCAACTGCGGTACCTAGCCCTGGACGATCAATCCCCGTCCCTGGGTTCGACTCTCGTATCCGTCGGGAAGGAGCCCTAGCAGGTCATCGCTATCACCATCGGAATACAATAGAAAGCGAAGATACCAGTGGAACGAGAGCCCACTTGATTCCAAACCTAGCGCTGGCTCGTGAAATCGGTGTCCTGACAGAAATACCTCGCTGCCGAATGACACAAAAACGACTCTGCCTGTCCAGCCATTCCAGCACAACAAAGCGCTCACCCCAGCCAGCTGCGGCGGAGTGAAGGGCGTACATGAGAAGACCGATAGTAAGAACACGAGCCCCGATGGCGTCCTAGAAGAAACGAAAATACTTATCTTCGGGTAGTGTTCACGGTTTGACTCTGGCAGCTCCATCATTTTGACTGCACTGCTCGTATTCACGTACATTCATTCAATGCCCCAATCCCCGTCCAACATTTCAAATTAGTAAGTTCCGCTTAAATTTTGAATTCAAATTTGGTAGTCCCGCCCGAATTCTTTTATGAAATGAATAGAAATGTGTAATCATGGTTTCGATGCGATTAGGATAACAAAAACTGAAGGCCAGGAGGTTTTATTACTCATTGTGGGTGGAATTCTACACTAAGGCATCTCCATGGGCGTTCTTCTCATATGTTGGCCATTGTTTGCATATCAGTTCTTCAACGCGATGCTTGTCGTGGACAAAACATGGGGATGATGAAATGGTTATGAGGGATCAACGTCTTCTGAAAGCTTTCACTGGCCATGGGAGCCAACAGAGGCCATATTGCATGTAACTTTGTTAAGATATCGGCTCTAGGCATCCCGAAGACGGACTGACTCCCAGAGCGGAATGTATTGCAAACACCACACTGGAAATGGCACTTTTGTTGAAGAAAGCTATGGACGGCATGGAGAAGTAGTTCCTGCTCAGGCAGTTGTCGCCAGATTATCTCGTCCACGACTGTGCAATATTGGGTGTAGAGCACTGCTACGGCCATTTATTTCTATGTTTTTTCCACTATCTTCTACTCTCACGGCTTTCACCCTTATAAATTGACAAACCAATATCTAACTGCCGAGGAGATGGCGGCACCCCCCGTTGGATTTCCATATTCGACAATCACTCTCAGGCTGTACAAGGGCAGGGATCTGCTACTTTTGAACGACACAATACCCAGCCTACTTTCTCCAAGTTCTCAGGTGGTTAAATGCCTTGAAGGTGGTTCTCAGGTGGTTGTGCTAGAATGGCTGAACAGGCAGAGTCATTTTTGTGTCATTCGACAGCGAGGTATTTCTGTCGAGACACCGATTTCACGAGCTAGCGCTAGGTTTGGAATCAAGTGGGCTCTCGTTCCTCTAGTATCTTCGATTTCTGCTGTATTCTGATGGTGATAGCGATGACCTGCTAGGGCTCCTTCCCGAGGGATACGAGAGTCGAACCCAGGGACGGGGATTGATCGTCTAGGGCTAGGTACCGCAATTGCAAATCCTCTCGCATCCCTCACTTGGTGGGTTTCTGGGTCACGGTGGATGGGGTTCCACCATTGAGTCACTAAGTGTTGAAAATGCAACTGATGGAGCTTAGTGAAAATAAGTCACCTTCACTAAGGGGGCCCACAGGCTATTTTTGGCACAAAGTCTATTTTTATACTATGTCTATTTTTAGACATATGGATCATGGTCTATGAGTTGCAGGATGCTATTTATGGATGATTGGTCATGTTGGTAAAAATAGATGGACCTCTATTTTTAGACATATGGGCAGAGTCTATTTTTAGACTATCAGTCAAAAAATAGAACAGTCGAATATTACTAGCTCTTAATAATATTTGGACTATAAACATTATCTTATCCTCTTGCAGCACTTCAATTCGAGCTACGGAGGTGGCACATGCAACTGCCAGAAGGAAATACGCTTTTCCTATGGGTTAGTTGAGCTATTGCATGATGGACTTCAGTTAGAACTCAAGTGATTGAGTTTGGTGGAGTTAATTGAGGAGTTGATGGAGTTGTGTTCAGTTTGACTTAGTTGAACTAGTTGTATTTAGTCTAACTGACAAATACACTAGTGATGAGTGGTGTGAATTAATTATTAATTAATCCACTAATTATTAACTCATAAATCAACTAAAGAATACATCAGTTAACTCAATGCATGGACAATTCAGTGGAGACAAGTGTTAG
>APFE031426042.1:53011-100393 GCA_000404065.3 Pinus taeda | reverse complement strand
CTCTTATTGTTCAATAATAAAAAGGCCCTTGAGCCTCATTGTAATGCAGTTCAGAGGCATGTAGCCGCCACATCTCTTTTCAGAGATAAGCTACCATCGCCCTAGCTAGTTTATTTCCATTTCTATTTGTAAGCATATTTCAGTATTTTACAGCAATGAAATGAAGTATTATTTCTGTTGCGTCTCTGTATGTATGGTTATATACGTAATTTTTTGCGTTCTTGTTTAAATCCGGATCAGCCATGCAGATATGTAGGTTAAGGATTGTTATATGCATTATGGTTATGTGTATGCCTTTCATTCTATTGATGTTATGGTTACATACATGCTAGATGCTAGTTGATTAGTGTAGTCATATGCAAATGTGTCAGATAGACATGAATGATAGTAACCTATGGTTGTATGCTTTTCTATTGTTGTTTTATGATAGTTGGCTTGATGATTATGTTATTTGTTGTTGATGAGTATGTTATAGGTTAACTTTTGTTGTTATATGATAGTTAGCTTGATGGTTAGGGTTATTACGTTAAGATATTGATGTTATATGTATAATGCTAAATTAGATAGACCTATGCAGATGATTAGGGTTATGACATTCATGTATGAGTCAACTTATTTGTGACATTATGTCATGCTAATGTAGACTGACTGTGTAGATGTGATTATAATTGTTTATGATCTTATGATGTGAACATGTTATCTAGTTACTATTATGGATATCATGACCTTGTTTATGTTTGAGTTGATATGTTGTGAAGTTATATCGTGCTAATCTAGATTGATTGTGCAGACAAGATAGCCTCCCCTGAGATACATTAAGGTATGATTTTTCTTATGTTGTCTATTTGGTGTTTGAATGTTTGACTATGTCATTGAAGGTTTTCATGGTCTTCTTCTTGTTTACTTCTTGACATTTCCTTTCTGTTTTGATTCTTGGGAATTGGTTGGGAAAGAGGAAAATTAATGGAGCTCAGGGAGAGCTGAATGAAACCTAGCAAGTAATGTAAGACCTAGATGAAGCTCAGTGAATATATAAGGGCAGTTGAAGGCAAGAGTATGACAACCAATTAGACTGGTTGGGTCCATTGGTGTAAAGATATGATGATAGGACAATCATGGGAAAGGTAATCAATAAAGGTAGGGTGAATGGATTTGAGGCATCATATGCCTTAGCTATGTTGGGAACTGTTGTTCTTGATGTTGCGCATGTATTACACGTATAAAGGGAGTTCTTTTAACCTTGACCTTATGATATCTAGTAATTATGTTATGATCATGATTATGATGATGCTTGTATATGTATACATGTATGTATGTATGTATGTCGTGTCTGATAGGCTAGTCATGGATCCTGGTTGTTAATGCTAATGTTTATATCTATATGTGTGTGTATGTATGCCGTTGTATGACAGGATCATGATTGTTTTATTCTAATGTTTATGTATATGTATCCATGTATATATGTATCTATGTTATTGTCTAACGGGGTTATTAGGGATCATTCTTGTGGAGGAATGATTGCTTATGTAGGTGAATGACATGAAGAGGTTCCTAGTTTGTGAGGAATCAAGTGGAAGAGTAGTCATGAAAAATATATGAGGTCGGTATCATGTGGTTATGAGTTAATATTATGTGATTATTTTATGTCTATGTTATGGAAAGGATATACCGAGGGATACATCAGTGAAATGAAAGCAGTGTGGTCTGTGGCATGTTGGGATAAGCATGGATGGCAAAAATAAATTGGAATCAAGGTAGCTTGGTAGAGACAATGTGGTTTTGGATGTGCAGTGCTACTATTGTGCATTTGTTGTATAGGTTGTACATGTTGCATCTGTGATGTTGTATGCATGAGGTGATGTGTATATATAGTGTGTGTACATGTTTTTTATTCAATGTTATGTACAAGGTGGTACAAATAATGTTGTGTGAATGCTGCATATGCAGTGTTGGGTATAGTTGGTGCTATGTACATGATGGATATGTGATTCTGTGTGTATATGGTGCTGTGCACATGTTGGATTGTTAATTTTTGCAACTGTAGTAAAATTCCACCTTTGACAACTCAAATTACCAAGACAATGATTGCATTAAATTCCTCTTTTCGAGAGGACAAAAATTGACCTAAAGATCACCCAATTTGGTTAAGCGAAATTTGAGTTATGAATTACTTTAGTCATATATGTATTATGGAAAGGGTCGACCCTAACCACTTGGGTAACTGCTTGGGTTAACCTCAACCCCAAGTAAACCCTCAAGAACGCCTATAAAAGGAAGCGACCTCAAGTTCATTTGAACACACTTGATTAAGACATGTTTCTAATATTTTTCTATTTTGTTTTGGCTCGCACAGGTTCAT
Organism: Pinus taeda; assembly: GCA_000404065.3. Taxonomy (NCBI): domain Eukaryota; kingdom Viridiplantae; phylum Streptophyta; class Pinopsida; order Pinales; family Pinaceae; genus Pinus; species Pinus taeda. The sequence goes on along the minus strand of APFE031426042.1, from coordinate 98,034 downwards.
CGACAGAAGTTCGCACAGAGTCCAAAATTATGGGTGAAAAGTTAGCTCTAGGTTAGGGTTTTCTGGATCTCGGTCGCTTGCACAGAACAAAAGTTTTTCTTCCTTGATCGTAGGCACATAGTGGACAAGAGAATGAATCTGTCTCTTTGGTAGCTCTGAGACAGTTCAGTGAGAACAACTCTAGTTTCAAAGGCATATTGAAAGGTTACGGTCCCTGGTCACTCACACAAGGTATCCCTGGGAGCAACCTTGTCATATCGGTTGCTCACACAGCTCGACAAGGGTGAGAATTTTATTTCTTGGTCGCTCACACAACTTGGCAAGAGTGCAACTTTGGTTTTTAGTAGTACAATGCCACAATTTCTCTCATCAAGACCCCCTAAGGGAGACCTTGCAGTTACACTCACTCACATACAGCGTCAGAGAGAGCGACCAAGGAGTTTTCAGTTGCATAGAGACAATTCAATGAGAGCGACCATGGTTTTGAGCTAGGGTTTGACATATTGGATTCAGTTGAATTTAGCGATCTGGTAGATCTGGGTTTCTCTATTATGTTTTACAGATCTATAGATTTGATTTGTTAGTTTCCACTGCAAACATATGTATTGGGCTCATTGATAGTGACAACTGTTCCCAACAGTGTTCAACAAAGTGACAACAATATACAATAGTTGACATCAGTTTGTGACAACTTATTACAACCATTAGTATGAGGGTTCTGGTTTCTAGCATGATTAGATCTGTTTCATAGATATCATTATTGTTTTGCTCCATAAACAAAGTTAGATCATCATTTGGTGATGATCTAAGAAGAAGAATATTTGAAAGGGTTTTCCCCATAGTGGTTTTTCCCTAGTCTTGGACCAATCCTGGTGTCTCTATATGTGTGCATTATATTCTTCTACTATTCCTTTTATGTTCCGCTGCATTGATGATGCTGGTGATGTTGTTTATTTTTATGTAATTGCATATGCTGATGTACAATGGTGTAAATATGAATAATGCAACGATGATATGGGGTGAACTTAATGTATTAATGATGAAATGCAACTATCATAGAAAAAACAATGTCACTCTAAGAAAATTTAACATGGATATGTAGTGTTGTGTACATAGGGTGCTATGTACATCTAGTGTTGTGTACATGTGGTGCTATGTACATATGGTGTTGTGTGTATGATTGTACACATGGTTTTGACAACATGTGGTGTCATGTACATGTTGTACATATGGTGTTGTGTGTAGGTGGTTCTGTGTACATGTCGTGCATATGGTGTTGTGTACATGTGGTGTTGTGTATATGTCATGCACGTGGTGTTGTGTACGTATGGCATTTTGTACATGTTGTATAGGTGCTACGATGTACATGTGGCGTTGTGTACACATTGTGGAGGTGGTGCCTATTAGCTCTACTATGCAACACTGATATTCTAAGATCAGAAAGGATCATGGCCTGATTGTTATGTCCAAAGAAGGGGTTTCATATTGGCCACTCTTCACTTCTTTCCTTCTGCCTCGCTTACTCTCCCCCATCTCCATTTCCCTATTTACCTCCTAAACCCGACAAAATAACCCCCTTTGACTTTAGCCCTGAGTGCAAAACCCCAAACCTACCACAAAACCCTACCGTATGTCTTAGCGGATTCATAACTTATCGTGCCGCATTCCCACCATTGATCATCCCGCTGATCCAATGGCTCCCATCGCACTCGATAAAGGTGACCTACTCTACCACTCCCCACTGTCAGATCATCTCTGCCAAGGTATGACGGTCTTCGCTCTCATCGCGCCGACAATTAGATCGAACGTTAGCACATGATGAGAGAGGTTTTTCTCTCTCATCCGCTACTACTTGTCGATTGTTGAATGGAATTGCTTGGCCTTGGGTTTTTACAACTGTACACCTGAAAGCTTTGCGATAAAAACCATTAGCGCCCAACCAATCCGCCCCCCCCCCCCATTAAACACCTGTGCAGCTTTGTAGCCCGATGACCGTCTGATATATCATTCTTCTTGCTCACCCAAATCATCCACCTACCCATGCATTCCACGTCCTTTGACCATTCTATTGCCTGAAGAAGGATATTACCAGCTCCGCCATCATTAGTCGCAGTCAGACCCCCAACCACCATATTTAACAGAAAGCATGGCCAAGGGAGAAAAGGACATAGCACGACTCCGTAACTAAATTTATCAGTCATGGACTCCACCGATACGAGCGCTCCAATAGCCTAAAAGGACAACACAACACTTGAACAGATCAGATTCACCCACTGAAGCAAGAAAACAAGTTCAGAGACTCCATCAGGCGGTTAAATGCAGTTGGTTGTCAATTATGACCCTTCCATACCTAAATGGCCAAGTTCCCTAGTATTGTAAACTTATAAATACCTAGAAGAAAGATGTAATCAAGGTTGGCATTTGATGTAAGGTTCAACTTTTGGAGACTGTAGACATTTTGTCACTTGCAGCGTCTCCTCTTCATTTTCAGCTAATACAAGCTTCTTTTGTTGTTAACTACTCACTGTCCACTTTCTTCTTGTTCTAAGCTTGTGCTTGATATGCTGTGTTCTTGAGCTCTTGGCCTTTAACAATGGATAATTGTCATCTTATCTCTGTGTTAAAGTATTGATTGTATCACTGAATAAGTTAATCAGGTTTATTTCTATCTAATGCAGGAGAGCTGTCATCCTGTCTTTGCATTAATAGATTAGATTTGCAGGTTTCTTTACTAGTTGTAGTCGGCCATCACATGGTCTTGTGCTTTTGCTGGTGTGGTTAGTATTCCTCATATTCACCTTATATCTAAACTATGAGCATTGATGGTCTAAAGCCTTATAGGTTGAGGGTGTTCATGCATATCTAGAGTGAAACAAAGTGAAAGTGGTTATCTGGCGTGAACCAAACCATCATTCCTTCCATTAAACCTGCAACAATAGTTGAATTTATATGTTACTAGGCATCTTTGAATTACAACCTAGGAGAGTTTCTTGGAATCCTAACATAATTGGTGCTGTTGCCGAGGAGAGGAGATTGAAGCTCAGCTTCCCTGGGAGAATGACATAGATCCAACTTTGATGATAGACAAAGTCTGGACACATTTTTGGTTGTAGTCATCTATTAGGTGACTCTATTGGAAGCCGAACCTCTTGGCGACTCCACATTACAGTTCTGGCTCAATTTGTGAGACATACTCGGAGAAATCCTCAAAAATCACCAATCGACTCAGTGCCTAACCCTGAGAAGATTATCAAACAAAGTAAGATATCACAAAAAGGAGCATCAGGATCAGGTAAGCCTAAACAATCTTATGCATCTCTGCAAGAAAGTCTTGTAATTGAGCATGCACTGGTTGAAAATATAGAGCCTAGCATTATCAGTGAAGAAATACTCTCAGAGATTCATAAAGCTTCTTGTTCAATAAGTTCCCCTTTGGATCTCAGTCCAAAGAAAGCCTCCCTTCCAGCCCATCATATTCCTTTAGCCCTATCAGTCATTTCTCAACTCCCTACCTTTCAAACTACCAGTATCTTTCCCTCTACCCTAGTCATGGCAGGCCCACAAGCACCTACCAAAATGGAAAGAATCATAGCTACTAGGTATGGACCCCTGGTCCTGCCTATTCCTTTGAATTCCATGCCTGCAGGAGAATATCAGAAATACATGCCTAAGTTCATTGGTACAGAGGGAGTAATAGCTGAAGAACACCTTGAGTCTTTTTATAGTTATGCTGATAACCTAGATATGAGTGAAGATGATGTGTGGATGAGAGTATTTGTCCAATTTTTGATGGAGAGGCTAGAAAATGGTTCAAAGAGCTCACCCCTAGGTCTATAGCAGACATTGAAGCATTAGATGAATTGTTTTTAAAGCATTGGGGAGATAAGAAAGATCTGTTATACTACCATACTGAGTTTGGAAACCTGAAAAAGGGAAAATGGGGAGTCATTGTCTGATTTAATAAAAGATTCAATCGTATGTATAGCAAGATACCAGCTAAAGTAAAGCCTACCCCCACCTCTGCAAAACTCACCTATGCCAATGCCTTTGATTCTGATTTCTGCCTGCTATTAAGAGAAAGGAGATGTGCGACTCTAGCTGAAATGCAAGATGCAGCCTTGGAGGTGGAATCCAATATCATGGCTGCACAAAAACTCAAAGGACATGCTGATAGAAGGAGGCAGAGAGGTGAGGCTTATTCTTCTTCTTCTTCATCTTCAGAGCCCAAAATAGACAAAATGACTAAAATGATAGAGTCATTGGTTGCTGAAATATCCAAACTGAAGTTGGAGCAGAGTTCGGGGAAAGAAAGGCCTCCTAATACAGTTGCTCCTAGAAATCCAAATCCATTTAGAAGAGAAAATGAACAATTACAGATTATTCAGAGGGGCAAAGAGGCCAGTGAAGAGCAAAGGGTTAAGACCCTTTCCAGAACATAGTCATGGAGGAGGAACAGTTTGATGAAGAGGATGAGATTCACTGTATGGAAGACAAGGGCAGTGTTGCCTTTTTGACATTAGCTGCCTACGAGGAGTCTTTACTCAGGCACCAGACTAGTCAAGAGTGGGAAAGAGAAGTTGTTCTACAGACTGAAGACCAACAAAGATATAAATTGAGGTCAAGAACGAGTAATGTCAAAGAGAATCCTACCCAAAGAGCTGCTATCCCCACAGAGCAGCAGATCAACAAACAGAAGAGACCAACAACTAATCCCATCATCCTCAAAGCACCAGCTTAAGAGGCAAGAGGCCCTGACAAGTCCCTTTCCCCTTTCAGTTTTGAATCAGAAGTCCAGAAGTTGAAAATATTTGTACCTCTGATAGAACTTGTAAAGAGTGAGGTCTTTAGAAAGCCCTTGATGTCCTTGAGCTAAAAGCCACACAAGCACCCAATGACTATGTGAATTTACAAGATGATAAACCGGCAGTTGTGCTTAGCCCAATGACTAAACCTGCTGATAACAATTCCCCATCATTTTATGTCTCCTTTACCATTCATGACAAAATCCTCCACAATTATCTGCTGGACACAGGTGCTAGCCATAATTTGACGCCCAAAGCTATCATGGAAGAGTTAGGCCTTGATATTACCAAACCTTATCATGACTTGTTCTCCTTCGATTCAAGGAAGGTGAAATGTCTAGGGTTAATCAAAGACTTGGCTATCACCCTAACTCAACTACCCATGAAGAGCATGCTGATGGATATTGTGGTAGCAGATGTTCCCCCTAAGTTTGGTATGCTACTTTCGAGAGGGTGGATTAAGAGGTTAGGTGGGACATTGCAAAATGACTTATCTTATGCCACTGTCCCATTTTTTGGAGGAGAGAGCAGAAGATTGTATAGGGAAGCCCAGTTGGCCTATATCATCAGTGATGAGAAGAATCCCACTAATCATCTTATTTACACTGTGGACACTAATTTCGGAGCATGTATTCTCCAATTTGAAGAATCCTAGAGGGCCTCAGTGCAACTCAAGAAACTAGTAGGCCAGGTCATGGAAGAAGAAGGGACACAGACTTTGGAGATGTTCTTTAATGGAGCCTGTTCAAAGGAAATTGCGGGAGCAAGAGTGGTGCTAGTGTCTCCAAAACAAGAAAGCACACATCTGTCTTTTAAGTTGACTTTCTAGGTCACCAACAATATAACAGAGTATGAGGCTCTGATATTAGGCTTAAACGCTGCCAAAGACATGGGAATCAGAGATATAAAGGTGTTTGGAGATGCTGATCTCATCATTCAACAAGTGAACAAAATATTCCAAGCAAGGCACCCGAGGCTAAAAGCATACAGAGATGAGGTATGGAGACTCAAAGATTCTTTTGATAGTTTTTGTATCTCATATATTCCTAGAGTAAAAAATTAGCTTGCAGATCCCCTTGCCATGTCTGCTAGCATGTTCATCCTTCCCATGGCCCCTAAGTTGGTTTATGAAGTCCAAATAAAATATAGACCATCATTGCCTGATAATGTCCAGCACTGTAAAGTATTTGAGGATGATGATGAAGTAAATAGTTTTTTGCAAGTCATTGATGAATTCTCTGAAATGAAAATTGATCAAGAGAATGAAACCTTGGAGGAATGTCCCCAGCCCCAGCTAGAGAACAAAATTGGCCAAGACAACATTGTACAGTTGCCTAGCAATCATATACCTAAAGGGCTAGTGCCTCTAGAGAATCTGTTTGACCATAATGATGTGCCTCATAAGATTACCCAAAAAGAAGATCAGTCTGTAGTCCATAGGCATAACATAGGGAGTCCAGATCATCCAAAGTATATAAATTTGTCCACCCATTTGTCTGCTGCCCAAAGTTTTGAGTATTGCACGTTAATGAAGAAATTTGCTAATGTCTTTGCCTGGGAATACAATGACCTTAAAGCTTATGACAAAAAGATCATCCAACACAAGATCCCATTGGAGAAAGACACCATTCCTTTCAAGCAGAAGCTGAGACCCATGAATCCTTTGCTCCTCCCTCTGATTGAAAAGGAAATCAGGAAGTTATTGGCTGCCAAAATCATAGTTCCTCTGAGATATTCAAAGTGGGTAGCTAACTTGGTAATGGTGAGGAAGAAAACAGAGAAATCAGGTTGTGTGTTGATTTCAGGAACTTGGACAAATGCTCTAAGAAAGACAATTATCCTCTGCCCAAGATGGAGCATTTTCTGCAGAAAGTCTCAAGAGCCAAAATGATGTCTTTCTTCGATGGATTTTTAGGGTATAACCAGGTGGCTGTACATCCAGATGATCAAGAAAAGACTGCTTTCACCACTCCTTGGGGCACATTCATGTACTCTAAGATTCCCTTTGGGCTGATGAATGTCGGGGCTACCTTTCAGAGAGCTATGGATATAGCATTTGTAGGAGAGAAGGATAAATTTGTCCTTGACTACCTAGATGATATAACAGTATACTTCAACAACCATCAAGATCATTTGCATCATTTGAAAAAAGTGTTTCTGAAGTGTAAAATGTTTGGGATATCAGTGAATCCTAAGAAGTCACAATTTGCTTTAGAAGAGGGGAAGCTTTTAGAACACATTTTTTCTACTGTAGGTGTCAAGGTTGACCCAGAAAGAGAGAAAGCAATACAGGCCTTGTCTGTCCCAAGATAAAAAAAGGACATCCAATCCTTTCTGGGAAAAATAAATTTTGTAAGAAGGTTTATTCCTAATTTTGCAGAATTGGTAAAACACATCACCTCCATGCTAAAAAAGGGATCAGAGATCAAATGGACTGATGCAACAAGAAGATATTTTGAAGCCATCAAGAGAGCTATTATGGAAGCTCCCACTTTGATCAGCCCAAACTACAACAAGGAGTTCCATATCTTCTCCTTTGCTTCCGGTGACACCCTTGCAGTAGTCTTATTGTAGAAAGATGATGAGGGTTTTGAACATCCAGTGGCATTTTTCAGCAAAACCTTAAGGGGTGCTGAACTAAGGTATGATATTATCGAAAAATAAGCTTATGCTCTGATCAAATCTTTAAAAGCTTTCCGAATCTACATTCTTCACTCCAAGGTAATTGCATATGTGCCCTCTGCTTCAGTAAAAGATGTCCTAACATAGCCAGATGTTTATGGAAGAAGGGCTCGATGGATTGCAAAGCTTATTGAATTCAACATAGAATTAAAGCCCACCAATCTTGTTAGAGGTCAAGGCCTTGCCAAGCTGATGGCTGAAGAAAATTGTAGAATGCTGGACATGAATTGGATAAGCGCGAACGTAGGTGACAGGCAGACAAAAGAAGCAATAGTAGGACATGACCAGTTGTTGGCTGAAAATTTGGCTTCTTGTGAATGGTATTCTACAATAGCTCAATTTTTGCTGAAGCTAGAAGTTCCTTCAGGCCTTAGTTCAAGCCAAGCCAGGGCTATCAAGCTCAGAGCATCCAAGTTCTATATTCATGACAACTTGCTATATCAGAGGGATCCATATAGAATCCTTTTAAGATGTCTGGACCAAGAACAATCTATGGAGGTCATGCATCAGTTCCATTCCAGCATCTGTGGAGGACATCACTATTGGAAAAACATAGCCCACAAGATCCTCAGAGTTGGGTATTATTGGCCCACCTTGTTTTTTGATGTCTTTTCATTTGTAAAATCTTGTGACAAGTGCCAGTGGTTTGAAGGAAAACAACAATTGAAGTCCTTAACCTTGAAGAAAATACATGCCAGTGGCCCTTTCCAACAATGGGGCTTAGATTTCATCGGGGAAATTAATCCACATTCCAGTGGCCAACACAGATGGATCTTAGTAGCCACTAACTACTTCACTAAATGGATTGAGGCCATCCCTACTAGGAAAGCTAATCACCATGTGGTCATGAAGTTCTTGACAGAAAATAATTTCACCAGGTTTGGTTGTCCACACAAACTGGTTACAGATAATGCAGCAACCTTCGTGGCAAAAGAGTTGGCGGACATGTGTGACTCAATCGACATTAAGCTAGTATATTCCACCTCATATTACCCTCAAGGTAATGGTTTGGCAGAATCATCTAAAAAGAGCCTAATAAGGATAATCAAAAAGCTGTTGGAAGACAACAGAAGGAACTGGGATTCCAAACTGAAGTATGCATTGTGGGCTAACAGGGTGACCACCAAGAAATCTACAGGGAATTCTCCGTTCAAGCTGGTATATGGCACTGAGGCTGTATTCCCCATCCAGTTGACCCTCCCAGTGGCCAATTTCTTGAATGAAGAGTAGAATGAGGAAAATGACATGGCAAAGAGGATTAGTGACTTGGCTAAAGTACATCAGATCAAAGATCGGTTGATTGAAAAAGTTGCAGCACATCAAAAGAGAATCAAGGAAGCCTTTGACAGAAAGGCAAAGATGGACAATTTTCAAGTTGGAGACTTGGTGCTCAAATGGGATGCACTGAAGGAAAACAAAGGAAATCATGGGAAGTTCGATGCTCTGTGGACTGGACCTTTTGGCATTGCTCAGATCCAGGGGAACAACACTTTCATGCTGCAAAGTATGGAAGGAGAAATAGTTCTTGATGACCCAGTTAATGGGCGGTTTTTGAAGATTTATGATATTTAAGGCCTTTAAGCCTCAATATTGTAAATTTGTTCTTTTACAAGTTTTAGTGTAGGCTTAATTAGACTCCATGCCCAATGGAACACTAGGAAATATTGGTGATCTTGTTTTTGTATGAAAGACAATGGTCTACAATTCTTGAAAACTCATAGGGAGGATTTCATCTCCAGAAGGAGCTAGTGTTAGCTCTGCTATGCAACGCTGATATTCTAAGATTAGAAAGGATCATGGCCTGATTGTTATGTCCAAAGAAGGGGTTTCACATTGGTCACTCTTCTCTTCTTTCCTTCTGCCCCGCTTACTCTCCTCCATCTTTGTTTCCCTATTTGCCTCCTAAACCAGACAAAATAACCCCCTTTGACTTTAGCCCTAAGCTCAAAACCCCAAACCTACCACAAAACCCTACCATATGTCTTAGCGCATTCACAACTTGTCGTGCCACATTCCCACTGTTGAACATCCTGCTGATCCAACAGCTCCCGTCGCACCTGATAAAGGCGACCCCCTCTACCACTCCCCACTGTCAGATCATCTTCGCTAAGATCTAATGGTCTTCGCTCTCATTGTGCCGACAATTAGATTGAGTGTTAGCGCCAACAATTAGATCGAGCATTAGCGCGCAATGAGAGCGGTTTTGATCTCTCATTCGCTGCTACGTGTTGATCGTTGAATGGAATTGCTCAGCCCCGAGTTTTTACCACTTTACGCCCGATAGCAGTGCGATAAAAACCATTACCGCCAAACCAATCTGCCCCACCTGGTAAACACCCATGCAGCTTCGTAGCTCAATGACCATCCGACCTGTTCACTGAAGATCAAATGATCATAACACAACTCGCTCCCACCTCGGTCGATAGCCTCTGTCGAGCCATATTCGCCGTCCATTTCCCCGATCCGATGGTCATTTTTCTTGCTCACCCAAATCATCCACCTACCCATGCATTCCACGTCCTTTGACCGTTCTATTTCCCTAAGAAGGAGATGACTAGCTCTGCCATCATCAGTCGCAGTCAGACCCCCAACCACCATATTTAATAGAAATCATGGCCAAGGGAGAAAAGGACATAACACGACTCCGTAACTAAATTTATCAGTCATGGACTCTACCTGTACGAGCGCTCCAACAACCTAAAAGGACAACACAATACCTGAACAGATCGGGTTCACCCACTGAAGCAAGCAAACACATTCAGAGACTCCATTAGGCAGTTAAATGTAGTTGGTGGTCAATTATGACCCTTCCATACCTAAACGACCAAGTGCCCTAATATTGTAAACTTATAAATACCCAGAAGAAAGATGTAATCAAGGTTGGCATTTGATGTAAGGTTCCACTTCTGGAGACTGTAGACATTTTTTCACTTGGAGCGTCTCATCTTCATTTTCAGCTAATACAATCTTCTTTCACTGTTAACTGCTCACTATCCATTTTCTTCTTGTTCTAAGCTTGTGCCTGATATGCTGTGTTCTTGAGCTCTTGGCCTTTAACACTAGATAACTGTCATCTTATCTCTGTGTTAAAGTATTGATTGCGTCACTGAATAAGTTAATAAGGTTTCTTTCTATCTAATGCAGGAGAGCTATCATCCTGTCTTTGCATTAATAAATTAGATTTACAGGTTTCTTTACTAGTTGCAGCCGGCCATCACATGGTCTTGTGCATCTGCTGGTGTGGTTAGTATTCCTCATATTCACCTTATATCTAAACTGTGAGCATTGGTGGTCTAAAGCCTTGTAGTCTGAGGGTGTTCATGCATGTCTGGAGTGAAATAGAGTGAAAGTGGTTATCCAGCTTGAACCAAACCATCATTCCTTCCATTAAACCTGCAACAATAGTTGAATTTGTATGTTACCAGGCATCTCCTAACTACAAACTAGGAGAGTTTCTTGGAATCCTAACAGTGCCGCGTACAGCTACTGTTATGTACACGTTGTGCAGGTGATGCTTGTACATCTGGTAATGTGTACATGTTGTACATATGGTACTGGTATACATGTAGCATTATGTGAATGTCGTACATATTGTGTTGCGAGCATGCGGTACTATGTATGTGCATTGTGTAGTTGTGGCATCGTGACATGTGTACTCATTGTGTTATACTCTGTGTAGTACATGTATTGTGTTGTGTTGTACGCTAGGTGTAGGTAAATGTATTGTGTGGTGTTTTACATTGGGTATAGATGTATGTGTTGTGTTGTATATTAGGTGTAGATGTATGCATTATGTGGTGTTGTACGTTGTGTGTGGATGTATGCATTGTGTGGTGTCGTATGTTGTATGTGGATGTATGTGTTGTGATGTACATTGTGCATGTGTACGTGATTGAAGAAAAAGAAAAGGAACTGGGTGTGGCAACCAATTTGGTGTGTGTATGAAAAAAACAAAGGCAGAAGCTAAGGATTGATTAAAGGATAAGTATCGATATTTTATTTCAGTTTTATTATGCATGTGATCTATGATTCTGACTTGTGATGGTTACATGTGATTTATGATTATGGTTTATGATGATTTCATGCAATTCATGATTTTAATTTATGATGGTTGATTTTAAGTTAACCAGATGTGATATGTTTATTCATGATGATTTGATCAAACATTTAGTTTGACTTGTTGTGACAGGAAGTAAACAGGATTGCAAGTGTACCTTATTGACAAGTTACCAATGAGGTATGATGTGAATTTATTTAAATTTATTATGAATATAATGGTACTTATGTGCTTGGTACAGGAAAGCATGAAATGATGAGTTGGGTGCTTGAAATTTCCTGCAAGAATTTGCAACAACAAAAGGAATTGGAAAATGTAGTAGTACGCTGGTAAAGTATTTAGGAGCAAGCCATTGTGGGACACTGGTACCAAATAGTGTCCATTGATTTCCATGAGCATGCTATGACTGGTATGATTGTTTTAAGGCAGGGATAAGCCTTGGTTTTTGTATCTTCCAATGGGAGGAAGCCTTGCCAAGGGATGGACTGCCTAAGATGGGGGTGTGAGCGGAACTTGGAAGGTGAGTGACTGCATGAAAGGGGGTGACCGGATTGCCCGAGGGACATGTAGCGGAGAAGGGAAGAAAGGAGATGAATTTTTTTTGGTCATTAGCATTGCTAGATGGAATTAGATGCACGTTGGGAGTGCACCTTGGAACAATGAGCCGATAATTGTTCCCTGAGAGGACAAGTGGCACATGATTGTAGTAATGGACATTGGATGCAGCTTTGATTTTGATAGTCGATTCTAGACTTCCTGGGAAGGAGGTGAATCTTGGTACTACTTTTGAGGGTGGAGGTGTGAGCTTCTGGATTCCCTTATTGATTGATGTAGACAGTGTATCCTTTTAATTGTTCGTCGAGCAAATGTATATATGTGTATATTATTGTAAATATTGTATCGAGCTAGTTTATAAATCTCCATAGACAATATGGATATTTGTTGGTTGAAGCAAATGTGTATAAGTATATGTGGATTGTAAGTACTGTAATGAGTTGTGTTATAAAGTTCCAGTAAATGATATGTTTGTCATGTTTTAGCAGATGGTCATTGTAAAAAATGAAACGAGTTGTGTTACAAGCTCCATGAGAAGTATGTTTTGTTTTCATCAGTCTTGTTGGTTATAGGTGTCATTGAACACCGAGGATAGTGTTCCCCCAAGGGGGAGGATCCTGTAACAACCCTGGTTAAAAGTTCATGTAAAAAATATAAGACCATGGTCATGGGACATGTATTCCAAGCTAAATGGCGGGAAAAGCCTAGTGGGGGTTCATTTCAGTTCTTATGGCTAAAATAAATTGGCAAAGGAAATGGCTAAGGCTTTGGAAATGCAAAATGGAATTTTGGCACATTTATTTATGAAAATAATGGAAATTAGGAGAAAATGAAGGCGAAATGTCACAGGTTGCATGTGAGGAGGAAAATGAATAAAATAGAGGCCTCATTGATAAGAAGGCTTCTGAGGATCAATTGGAAAACCTGGCCAGTTCAATTTTGGATCTCTCTCATACTCTTGGACACTTAGAGTTTTCTTGGAGAACTCTTGGAGAGTGTGGCATACTTGGATTTTTGGAGCAAGAAGGCAAAGGAAGAGTAGAAAAATGCGGGAGGATATCAGTATCAACAATTACAATGGGTTTTTCTTGCAGGTACCAAGTTGCATGTATGTTTTCCTTACTATTTTTGACATGCATGGCACATGCATGCAGTTTCCTGGTCACGATCTGTCATTGGTATGGAGGATTGCCTGGATTGATAGTAGATTTTCCTAGCCTTGCCATTTCCTGGATAGCCATGATGTTATGGGTTTATTTCTTTGTTTTTTGGTGGGTTCTCATGTTTCCTTTAGCTTGGGTTGAGTTAATAGTTCCTGGAAGCCCTGGTTGGACAAACGCTCTAGAAGCTTTATAACAACTTGGGTTGAGTTACTAGTCCTGGAAGCCTTGGTTAGACAACTACTTTGGAAGCCCTTGGTGGGTTGAGTTACTAGTCCTGGAAGCCCTAGTTGGACAAATGATCTGGAAGCCTGAAATAAGATGTGGGTTGAGTTACTAGGCCTGGAAGCATTGATTGGAACAAACGCTCTAGAGCCTTGGAAGGCTTGGGTAGAGACCAATTTGATGACGGTTCTTGTGATTTCCGACCGTGAGATGGAATCACTATTTGATAGGTTGAGGTGGTTGGCCTATCGAAGCTCTGGATGGTTTCGGGTGATGTTTTTATGAGATCCCACATTCATGCTTACAATATGACACAAGGGTGTTTGGCTGAAAGAAATATTTGGTTCAACCACGTCTAGGGTCGGGTGGTACATGGAAGTCCTGAACCTAGTCAGATTTGCCTATGTCTAATAAAAGCTAAGTTCTCTTGCTTTTTTACTTATTTATATGTGGATTTAATGTTTGTTATCTCACTATTATTTTCATGGTTTTATGCTAGTTATAAGCATGGTTAATTGACTAGTTCATGTCATGGTTATTTCATGTATTTAATTGTAATTGTTAAAATGATGGATGCAAGACCTAATTGATGTCATAAAAGTTCAAGGGAGAAGGTGGTGACCCTTCTTTTCATGTCTCATACAAGTTTTCAGTCATTCATGCTCTGGCTTGTATCTTAGAGTTTTAGATTGCATTGATACCAAGTGTTTGACAAAATGTTAGCACCGGTTGGGGATGGTCAGGCCTCGTCCTGGAGTATTTTTTAGCTTATTAGTCTTGTCATCATGTGTTTAATGGATTTTGAAAGCTACAACAATTTCTAGGTAGTGGCCAGAATTCTAGGCTTGAAAAGTGCCTTAAATCCCATGGACTCTGGCACAGGTCTGCTGGAAATAGTCCTTGGATGTAGGCTTGTGGGAGCATCTAGAGCTTTTTGGATGCTGGCTTGCCCATAGCATGGGAGCATCTAGAGGTTTAATAGCCTAACAACTTAGTGAGACCCAACGGCATGATACTTGAGTGGTTGGGATGGCTCCTGGGAGTGTTGTTGCTGATGTGGAAGGTATGTTTGATGTGTTTCCATCGATTCCACTTCCTTAAGGACACCTAGGAGGTTGAATCATATCATGGTAGCTTAGCGTCATATGTTTACCCCAGTTGGACAATTACTGGGGTAGATATGGGAAGAGGGTGTTACAAATGTGGCTGAGATAAAGAGGATAAGGTTGAAGATGTCGATTATACCACTACATATGACAGTCAATTATAATAAATGCTTTGTTGATTGTTGACCTTGAAAAAAAGAGTTTGAATATACATACTAATTTGGTTGCTTGTGGAAAAACTGACCTATCGATTAGTGGTGATAGTCTCAATAAACATAATTAATGAAGCCAATGAAGTCCAACATTCCTTTAATTTTAAAGGTTGATTTTAATAGGTGATAATAGGGGTCTTGGTAAAGAGGTTGATAGTAATCAATGTTGATAATTTCAAGTAAAAGTCTAAAATTTAATCTTGTAAATACATGATTATGCATGAAATGAAGTTGATGTGTTAAAGGGTTTTAATTATCTTCCTTAAGATTGTTGATGCCCTGATTACTAGCCTTGGTATAAAGGATGAATTTAAAATTATTTAATGTAGATGTAGAATGACATAAAATTATTCTTGGTTAACGAGGAATCAAGTGGGAAAAGTAGCCCTGACTGATCTATGATTTCAATATCATGTGAATATTATTCATAAATTATTCCCATGTTATATTATGAACAGGTAAATCTAAAAGATATATCAGCATAATGAAAGCAGTGCGATCCAAAACATGTGGGGAAAGACATTGGGGGTAGTGTTGACTAGTCTCTGTGGATAGAGACAGTGTGGTCTCTATATTTTTAACATTGTTGTATACATATTGTACTATGCCAAGTGTATTATGTATGTGTTGTGTTGTACATGTGTATTCTTTGTGTTGTATCATGTATGCATGTGTATGTGTTATGGTACATTGTGTATATGTGCATGTGTTGTGTAATGTTTGGGACAAGTAAGTATGGGATTGCTTGGGCCCTTGTGTTGTGTAATGTTTGGGAAGATAGGTATGGGATTGTCTGGGCCCTTGTGTTATGTAATGTGTAGGACAGTAAAGTATGAGACTTTTTGGGCATGTGTTTATTTAGGAAAGCTAGACTTCTCAGCATGGGGGTTTCTCGGGCCTACGTAGCTGTGGAATATACCTATATTTTTGTCAATAGAAGACTACCAAAATCATTAATGCCCATATTTGTTAAGTGGCAACTAGGCTTATATATATATCCACCATTGGGTACTTGTTGGGTTTGGCAATTGATCTAGTTTATGGTAGTCGAAGAGAAGAAAAGAAAAGGCATTGGGTGCTTGTCATTTTTGGCAACCGACCCAATATGTGTATGAAGTCAAAGAGAAGAGAAGGCACTAGGTTCTTGTTAGGATTGACAGAAGAGAAGTGAAGGCACTAGGTGCTTTCTAGGTTTTGGCAACTGATCTAGTTTATGGTAGTCGAAGAGAAGAGCAATGAAGGCATTGGGTGATTGTTGGGTTTGGAAACTAACCTAGTGTGTGTATGAGGTGAAAGAGAAGAGAAGGCATTGGATGCTTGTCATGTTTGGAAACTGACCCAATGTGTGTATGAGGTAAAAGAGAAGAGAAGGCACAGGGTTCTTGTTGGGATTGACAACCAATATAGTGTGTGTATGAGAAGAGAGGACATTAGATGCTTTCCAGGTTTGGAAATCAATCTAGTGCATGTAAAGCAAGCAACAAGGAGAAAATCAAGATAACTATCAATATTTCATTCATTTCTGAACTCTTAAATTATGAATCTAATTCAATGTTCCAATTTGTGATGATTTGGATTATGATCTAACATGGTTTTGTTGTGATAGGAACTAAAGTGAAAATTCCAAGTTCACCTCATGAGCAAACTGTTAATGAGGTATGATTTAAAATTATTGCACTTTCTCTATGATGAGTCTCATGAAATCTACGTGTTTATTATGTAGGAATGGATATGGGATTGATCAGTTCGGGTGGATGAAGTTAGCTGAAAGGTGGAATAGTAGCAATATGTTGAAGTTAAATATTTCAGGAATAGAGCCATCGTAGGAAACTAGAACTCAATGGTTCCCACTGATTACCATGAAGCATGCTATGACCAATATGATAGTTTTGAGGTAGGCATATACCTTGGTTTTGAGACTCTCTTGATGCAAGGAATTTTTTCCAGGGAATGGATCGTCTAAGGAATTGGGAAGCAGAGAAGGGAATGCCTAAACTTGGAAGGTGTGTGACTGCATGGGAGGGGGTGACTGGATTTCCCGAGGGACTAGAAAGAAGAGAAGGGAAGGCCAAAAAATAAATTGGTTTTTGGTCATGAGCATAGATGATTGGAACTAGAAGCACATTGGAGGTGTTCATGGAAAACAATGAACCTGAAACTGTTCACTGAGAGAACAAGAAGTGCAAGATAGAAACACTGGACATTGGAGGCAGGTAGCACTCTAGAGAAAGAGAACAATCCAAAATGGATTGAACACCTCTAGAGCATCAAAATACTTCAAAAAAGGGCCATTGGAAGATGGTTGAATTTATAAATTAATGATTACCAAGTGGCTAGTAAGCTATTGTGCATATCAAATGTGTTGTAAAAGCTAAAAGAGTTGTGTCTATAAAGCTCCATATCAGCGATGATGAGCTTAAAGTATGTTTTGTTTGTACATGGTTATTGAACACCAAGGATGATGTTCTCCTTAAGGGTGGGGGGACTATGACATCCCTAGTTAATATTTCTCTCTTGAAAACAATTGAAATTATTTTAAATGGATAAGAGAGGGACACATATTCCATTGCTTGATGGAATTGTGGTTTTACATGTCAGCCTTGGTTTGTTGAGTGAGTTGAAAGAAGAAGGGATAGGGGAAGGTGTCCTTTAACTCTAACCATAGAAGAACATGACAAAAACATTAAGGCAACATGGGTTGATCTATCCATGAGGTTGAGTGTTGTACAATAGTGGAAAGGAATATGAAATTAGTTGGTTGGAAAAGAAAAAGACTCAAGGCAAAGTTGGAGACAGGGCCATCAATTGAGACATGCACTCTCTCTCCCTTAAGGAGAGACACAGGAAAACATAGAGAGGAGGAAATTTTTGTGCATGTAGAAGCTATGGAAGAGGCAACAAAGGTAACACCTTGAGCATTGTTACTGAGTGCTTTAGAGAGTTAGAACTAGTTGAAGGACCCTCTTAAAATCTTGTTGAGCATAAGCACCACAAAGAGAGTATAGGCTTGTCTCTAGTGGATGAAGGAAGTGTGACTGAGTGGCATCCCATATTGTTTCTTTGTTGATTAAAATACCTCAGAAGCACTCCACCTCAAGCTTTGGAATCTAGATCAGGGGTGACCATTGCAAGTAAGCTTGGTTGTAGCTTGTCTAAGGTAGGGTGTAGCATTAGGGTCCCAAGCTTAGTTGCCAGGATTTTACATTGCCAGGGAAGTACTCATGTAACTTTATGTGCATGAAGATCTTATATGAATGATTCTTGAATTGTCTATGTTCCATCATAAGT
Source organism: Pinus taeda (assembly GCA_000404065.3). Lineage (NCBI taxonomy): Eukaryota > Viridiplantae > Streptophyta > Pinopsida > Pinales > Pinaceae > Pinus > Pinus taeda. The sequence continues at coordinate 79,947 of APFE031426042.1, read as the reverse complement.
GGGACTTATGTCTTGTGTGCCATAGCTAAATGGATGTTTATTGTGTAGTGTAAATGTTATTTTGGATGTCTGGAATGTTTATTTGTAAAAGTAAGAATGTTGGATTCTGCATAATGTATGTGGAATGGGTTGATTTAGTATTTCATTCTTGAATTGGGGTTTTGGGTTTGCATCCGTTGAGTAAATATTATTGGATAAATCATTAAATACTCCACTAGTACCAATGATGGTTTATGTTGGTTGATATTCTCGTGGACCATGGTTGTGCTAATGCTAGGGAATGGTTTACTCCTATTCTTATTGTTGTGCCTGAATTTGATTCGTTTGCTTGAATATACAATATATATGGCTTAAGCATCATTGTGGGCCTAAGATAGATCTATTTACTTTATCATGAAGGAATAAGTAGAATTATTATTGTTAGAATGAATCCCTGTGTTTATTTGATTAAGTTTGATGGTGCAGATTGCTTGCATGTAATGTCATTGATTTCCACTTATGCCCTATGTTGTTGTTGAGGAATAGAGCTATGGTTTATTGAATTATGGTTTTCCAACATGTATAGTCGTCCCCTCCATTAGTGCTTTGTGCATGTGAACTGTTAGAGTGGAGGAATTGCATAATTTTGCTGCAAATGGGACTTGGATAAGTTCCTGGCAATTTTGAGAGATGTGCTTCGTTGCATGATCTATGGGTTCCATTTTGGGCAAGCGATGGCTTGAGATTCATAACTGATGTAGCCCTTAGATTATGTTTGTGTGCATGGGCATGTTCCATTTGGGCACAACGATTTTAGCTTCCACGGTCAAGGTTTGCTGGAAGAATTTTGCATGAAGATGAGTAGTGCATAATTTGGGTCTGTGAAAAATCCCAGGGTTAACTTGGAAATACAAGAATTCTAAGTGTAAAAAGGCCTACTAATAGGCTTGAATTTGTTGCATGACCCTCCCGGTCAAGGGTCAAAAGGTGGAAACAAAATATTGAAGACGGTTGAGTTCACTCCCAACCCAAGGTGGGCAGGCCGAGCAGTCGGGTGTGCCCGTAGGTCGGGAGTCAAGCCAGGAAGGGAGTCGCGCCAGGTCAAGAGTCGGGATGGATGCCCAGGTCAGAGTTGGGTTGGACACCCAGGTCAGGGTCAGGCTAGTCAGGAGTGACCTTTATTTGCTCCGGGAGGAAGTCAAACTGACTTTTGAGTTGGGGGTCGAGAGGTCAAGGCTAGTTCCCTTGTACCCACCATAGTTGGAATCTAACTCTAATAAGATGGTGGAGGTTTAATGCACCAGATTGACAGTAGGAGGTACTTCTCTCTGGAGACATAAGCATGGGAAGGGGTAACACCTACCAGGATCACTGTCGTAGATAGGTTAATAATCAGAATCTATGCAGGGCCTTTGTTAGGTGTGGGATCCCCCAAGGAAAGTTTTGGGGCTTAGAGCTCGGATTTTGGTCAAAAGTTGTAACCACGATGTAAAGACATCACATTTTGTGGGTGTAGAGCACGTAGTTTGTAAAAGATTCATAGGGTTTTTTGCTCTCAATTTTGTAATGTAATGTCGGTTATAGCGACCTACCCATGGTCCGTGGACCATGGGATTGTATAAATAGAGTGAGGCTCTAAGTAATCAATAGATCATGGAATAATAATGATAGGGATGAAGAGTTGAGTCATATTTGAAGTGTAAAGCCTACTTTTGGGTCGTAGAGTAGGAGAAGGCTCTGCAGCTAAGTGCACAGAGGCTTAGTAGTCCGCAACTAAGTGTGCAGACCCCTGAAGCTGAGTGCACAGGGCGAGTTGAGTTTGTAATAGTTGGAGCATTAATAAAGAGAAGTTTCATATCCATTCTGCGTATTTATTTCCTGTTTTATGCATCTGCTACATTGAATATAAATTGCACTTTTAAATGCTTATGTAATGTGCAAATATGTATGAATGCGTTGATTAAGTGAATACAAGATAGAATATTTGTTTATGCAAAGTTATTAAGAAGATCAGTAAGATACGCGGTGTAATTTGGGGAAATAGCGCAGGACGCTGCCATAGCAGCGTGAAAGCACCTCAACCCCTGGTTAGGGCTGTGCGAAAGGTGATCATAACAGATCACGAAGGTATTGAAGGTTAGGACATTGTAGGAAGTGACCTGCGCGAAAGTAGGCACAGTTGGACTAAATCAGCACCTTATACATCTCAAGGGTACAGAAACTTGGTTCCAACATCCCCCCATACTGCTTCGGGTGAGACCTCAGTCAATGCTCCGCGGGCTGATGCTAAAAGAGCCAGTAGTGTAGGGATTTGTTTGACTAATTAACTTCGAACCTGGATCAGGCCCCCTCAAGCCAACAAATGGTTCCGTTGCCGAGACCAGAATCTGCATAGAGATGTCTGATGTCATATCATTGGAATCCAACTAAGGAGGAAATTGAAGGTTGGTTGGATAGAAGAATTCACGAGTTTTCCCTGCAGGAGAATAGGAACCCGTGACTGTCAATAGAAGAGTGGTTAGACTACTACCTGTACACAGAGATCCATGAAATCTTCTTCGCATCTTTCCCTACTGAGCTGTACGAGTGGATCGTGAAGCTAGCAAATAGCCAAGGAAGGTGGAAACTTGACAATCCTATTGTGTGGACCCCAGAGTTAGTGCGAAGGTTGGAAGCATCAGAGGATAAGATCATGTGCATCATTGATCATTGGCTTGATCAGATTATAGGAGGATTCATTACTGAGTTCGCGGTCGACACCTTAGTCAGCTATAGTGAGGCAGAGCGACGCTTTCACAAGGGACTGTGAGGTAAGTACGTAAAGTCTTTGAATACTTGGATTAAAATGATATCGTGTGAAAATAGGGTTATGTAGTTACCTTGATGTTCAGGGCTACGCGAAGTGGAAAAACTTACAGGAACGAAGGAAGTAAGGGACCTAAAACTAGCCCCTTGATTTCACCTCTGTGAGGGGACGAGGAAGAGCTCGTGAAGGTCTCACCGCGAAGTGCGATCCATCTGATAAGGCAAAGAATTCCGTGAATACCACCCCCAACCACACCGCCATCACCTCCATCTTCACTCGTACCGCCTCCACCGCCATCGCGATTCTATATGGCAAGCACAGTGAAGTTGCCTGTGTTCAAGGGTTTGGGAAATGAGGATCCACACCAATTCTAGTTCGTGGTAAGGGCCGTATGGGAAGCACAAGAAGTTATAGATGAAAATATAAAGAAAGCAACACTGGTTAGCACCCTGTAGAACTGCGCGCTGACCTGGTATATTAAGCATTCAAATGATAATCCAAATGCGGGAATCACGAATATCCAAGTAGCATTAAAAAAGAATTTAGCAGACCAAAGTCTGAAGCACAGTCGATCATTAGATTCAAATAGATCACAATGCTACCAGGTGAGACTCCTTGGAAGTTGGATCAAAGGCTGAAATGTGCAATTCGTGAAGCTAATATGAATATGACAGATGGACAACGTCACAAATGGTTTGTAGCATCACTAACGCCACATTAGAGAAGTGCATTATCCCAGTAGAAATTAATGACTCAAGCAGAGGCGTTAGAGATTGCGATGAGGCTGCATGAGACCCCCATGCAAGATCCTAACTTGGGAGTTCAACAGATCCATGCGCAACTGAAGAATTTATGCCTTGAGATGCAAAGTCTAAAACAGGATAGGATAGCTCGACCAGAAGCGCGTGAAGAGGTGTGGTGCATAAAATGAAATGGTCAGGGTCATGATAAGGACCATTGCCTGGTTTTCGCAAATTACCTCGTAGGAGGAGGACCGATGCCATTAAGGCCAGAAGCACAAGCAAGACCTAGCACGGTGCTTGCTTTGTGGTGCGCGATTTGTCAAATAGTTGGAAAACATGCCATGAACAATTGTCACTTGTTACAGAAGTGTACACAAAATTCGCAACAGTTGTTCTACAACTTTTGTAGGTCAGTGTGACAAAATGAGTGCACTTGTAGAAGATATGAGTTAATGATGGATACAACTCCCACCTACAGAGTTCAGGCCAAAACGCGGCCCCTTGATCAAAATGCAGGAATGGCGCAAACATGATTTTAGGGGCGCAGACGAGGCCAAGGCGGAGGAGGACCTGGAAGAGGTCGTGGATAGTTGATATGCTACAATTGCAGAGGGACAAGACATTATGCCCATGATTGTACAAATCCAATGTGCTCATCATGTTTGTATTGCAACTTGTTTGATCATGAGATAGAATATTGGCCTACATTGATAGTTAAGATATGCAACAAAGGAGCACTACCACCTCCCCTGACTTAGAACCTGCAGATGATGAGGTATGAGCCATGCGAGGAAGATCCAAATATAAACATTGTGCTCCGAAGTGGAATCGTGATGGGAGATGAGACAGGAAAATAACTAGAAGATAGTACTTGGGTTCGCAAAGCTCCAGTGAAAGAAGCAGAGTTTGATTTGGAGCGTACTTGGGAAACCTTCATGGAAGCTAAGAAGCGCTTCGCTGATGCCTCCACTTTAGGAAGCAAAGATAGATTGGAGCCAGAGATGGACCCATCCATGCTCACAACATTCTTGGAAACATGTATGAAGTTACTATGCGACAGTTAAGCTGTAAAAGGGTTACATGAACTCATTAACAGATGCACTGGGACCGCACTAGGAGAACCGTGCATAGTCTGCAAGATCAGAAAACACAAGATAAGAACAGGAAGAGAAATGACACTAACCACACAGATCATAGAATATGAGATGGATAAAGTTATCTTGGATTTAGGATCAGATGCAAATGTTTTGTTGAAGAATACATGGGAGTGAATGGGGAGACCTACATTATAGTGGTCTCCTTTTCAACTGCGAATGCTGAACGAACAGAAAATAATACCCATGGGGAGATTGCAGGGAATAACCGTGGTCATTGAGGGGGCGAGCGCGCTAGTATAATTTGAAGTGATAGAGATTATTGATGAAAGAAATCCCTACCCCATGCTCTTAGGAATTGATTGGGCCACTGACATGAACGGGGTGATTAATCTAAAAAAGTGGAAAATGATTTTTGAAAAGAAGACACTAGGTGTAATTATACCCTTGGAACCTGCTAAAGGATTACGCTATATGGAGCTGGTGCGTGACTATGAAAGTGATGATGATTTGGACTACATCTATAAGATAATAGTGCGAAGCCAGGATTGGGTGAATCCCACCGAAGATGGGTGGATTGCATGGGAGTGTAAAAGCTCCTGTACTTTAGATTCAGATGAGGAGATGGAGCGATGGCATAATCGGTTACATGAGGTAACTACACTAAATTTTAATATGATGATAAGGTCGCTGTGCTATGTATCAAAAAAATTAAGAGACTTGCCTACTTATGATGGTCTAAGTGAGGTAGATACCTTCTTGAATAAATTTGAAAGGGAGGTGCCAGAAAAGCCACACTTCCAGGACTTGGATTGGGTAATGCACGCTACAACTGCGAGGTGGTGGGGTACACACAAAGGGGGCTTCGACGACTGGCACAAATGTAGAAAAATTATGCACACGTGATTTGGGAAGCCTAGGGTGTGATTGATAGACAAATACAATTGATGGGATGATCCGCGCGTGAGTCTGGCTAGGTGGACGCAGGCATATGGAAAACAACCTACACGGATGCACATGAACTCCACGCTGAAAGGTATGATCAATAAGCATGTGTTGGGGGGACAAATGAGCAAATGGCTCTTAATGTTGGGGAAAAATTATGTATGAAGAACAATCGTGCAGAAGGTTATCCACGTAGAAGCATTCACCAAGGTGTGTAATGCACTGAACAAGGTATGCAATGTGCAATGAAGTGATTGGGACCTACACGTACCCACAGTATTATGGGATTATAGGATGACATGCAAGAAACTGACGGGACAGACACCTTTTAGGCTTGTCTATGGAGTGAAAGCTGTAATGCCTATGGAATACATCATGCCTAGTTTGTGCATAGCAGCACTCACAGGTATGACAGATCGCGGAGCCTTGGAGGAGAGGCTCACATATTTGGAGCTCGAAGAAGAATGATTTTTGGCTGGATTTCACCAGTCGGTCCAAAAGCAATATGAAAAGGCTTGGCATGATCGAAATATTAAGTTGCACACCTTTAAGGTGAATGATTTGGTGTTGTTGTATGATAGTAAATTTGATAAATTCCTAGGGAAGATCAGAATGCATTGGCTAGGACCATATGTTATTAAGGAGATCACAGATGGTAGCACGATGCAGTTGGTAAAGTTAAATGGAGAAATCTTCCTAGGAAAAGTCAATGGTAGTCATTTGAAAGTGTACATAGGTGGCCCGACCATCTCACTAGCTAAAAAAAGCACAACCTTAGTGCTTCAGGTAGTTGAAATGAGGCGTGGGACTATAAACTACTCTGCCCAGGAGTTGCGCGATGTCAGGTCTGCGTGCAGTAGTGAAGTGTCGCAGGGTCCATGACAACATGAGGGTAGATGCGTTGTTGCGTGGGTTACTTGGAAAGTGACCGTTGCAGTCACTATTCACAATGTGATGCTTGGTTTGAGATTAAATGGAGGAAGCGACAGGAATTTAAGGCAAACTTTATGGGCTAGATTCTTGAAAATCTGCCATCAAGTGAGCATTAATGGACTGAATGTGGGGGGAATGATCGAATTCAAATTCAAAATGCACTATAAATTACAAGGGGTTTCCAAGCAAACAACACTTGGTAATTTGAGAACTGAGTTGTTGCACGCCTAGACATTCCTAAACCCAGATTTGTTCAATCTGTTGAAGGCGAATTCATTGTTGGAGAACTTACCCAAACCATTGGGAGAATTGTGGAATAACAATATGGCCATGCCTGAGGAAGCCATGGATACCAGAGCGATGACTGCTGAGTAGGCCGCGTAGGCCATGACGGTAGGAGAAGCCCCAGAAAGTGTCGAGATAGTCACAGAAATCCATAAATCTTTGCGCACGCCGAGACCCAAGAAAGACAAGCAACCTATGGTACCGGTGCACGTGTCCCCTAGGAGTTCGTTAAAGACTAGGATTACCACGGAGACCCTCCAACAGTTTGCGGAGGAAAACCAGATGGTGTTGGGGGCCCTTCAAGCACAGATACAAGAGTTGCAGGTCCACACTCCATAGGATGGCACTGTGTCAACCAGCCTTGTAATAGGCATGTCCGCGGTTGAGGAAATGCTGCGCGCCAGAATGACCAACACTATAGTGCTTCTAGAGGGAGCACTTGTTATAGAAAATGAGGCCGATAGGCCTATGGTCAGTGGGATGAAGGGGATTGGGATAAACATGGTTGTTCTCCCTCGAGAGATGCTCTACGTTTTGCAGGATGGAGATACTGCAGAACAGCGAGCCAGGGAGGGTCACACGTTCCAGGTCATGAGCGAGCAGTGCATCAACATTGAACAGTTGAGCTTGCAACGTGACGAGGTAGTGGCACAAAACCAACAACTAGTGCAGGTCATCGAGGAAGCCTGCCAGATGGTCCCGGAGCTGGTCATCCAAGTAGAGGAACCTACGAAGGTGTGCATCCAGAAACTAGCAGTAGGGGTGCACGAGGCAAAGGAAGAGATGGCTAAGGTTCAACTATAGATGAACCTTCAGATAGCCAAAATACAATTGAAGGCACAACCTTCAACTCCACTAGAGGTTAAGGAACAATGCACCAGCACGATTACAACAACAATAGCAGACGTCAACAGTGCAGTGAAAGATTGCACAACGTTGTTCAAGGAGTCATTCGAGGTTCTCACCACTTTGAAGGAGGAACTGAACATACATCGCCTAGAAACAAAGGCGTGCGAGATACAACAGAAATATGATGAAGTAAAAGGGACTATGCAAACGATTGCCCTTACATAGAGGCTCGCGTAGATGTAGCAGGTGAAAGTGCTCAAGGAGCAGGTGGATGTTGCTCGACATAAGGAAATAGTTTTGAAGGTGCGCTTACAACCATGGATTGATGAGGCATACGTCGTTACCACCTCTATTGAAGCAAATCTTGCGTAGATGCAATGAACACAGGAACAGGTTCAGGAAAGTAGTTCAACTACAATGGTCTCTGAACAGCGCATCAAGGAAGTGCAACAGGCAGCCACTCAATGCGCTATCGATCTTACAGCGATCCAGGCAGAGTTGGGAGGTCTTCATGCAAAGATCTCCGCACCGACAGAGTGACTCAAGGGCGAGTCATGATGTTTGTGTTGGGGGCTTGTTGGGCGCGGGATACCCCAAGGGAATTTTTGGGGCTTAGAACCCAGATTTTGGTCAAAAGTTGTAACCCCAATGTAAAGACTCCGATTTTGTGGACGCGAAGCGCGTAGTTTGTAAAAGAGTCATAGGGTTGTCCACAATCAATTTTGTAATGTAATGTCAACTATAGAGATATCGAGGCTCTAAGTAATCAATAGATCATGGAATAATAATGATAGGGATGAAGAGTTGAGCCATATCTGAAGTGTAAAGTCTAGTTTTGGGTTGTAGAGTAGGAGAAGGCTTTACAGCTGAGTGCGTAGGGGCCTAGTAGTCCACAGTTGAGTGAGCGGACCCTTGCAGCTAAGTGCGCAGGGCGAGTCGAATCTGTAACAATTGGAGCATTAATAAAGAGAAGTTTGATATCCATTCTGCGTATTTATTTCCTGTTTTATGCATCTGCTATATTCACTACACTTTTAAATGCTTATGTAATGCACGAATATGTATGAATGCGTTGAGTAAGTGAATATAAGATAGAATATCTGTTTATGCAAAGTTAACTAAGATATTTAATAAGATAAGTAAGATACGCGGTGTAATTTGGGGAAATAAAGTAGGACGCTGCCATAGTAGCGCGAAATCATCTCAGCCCCTGGTTAAGGCTGCGCAAAAGGCGATTAATATAGATCGCGAAGGTATTGAAGGTTAGGACAATGCGCAAAGTGACCTGTATGAAGGTAGGCACAGTTGGACTAAATCGACACCTCAGACATATCAAGGGTGCAAAAACTTGGTTCCAGCATCCCCCCATACTGATTTGGGTGAGACTTCAGTCCGCACTTCGTGGGATGATGCTGAAACAGACAGTAGTGTAGGGAATTGTTTGGCTAATTAAATCCGAACCTGGGTCAGGCCCCCTCAAGCTAACAGCCTCCACCTTATGATGTCAATGAGGGGAGGCAGAGGTCTCTCTCACCGTTGGATCTGCTAGATGAATTGTGGACCGTCGAATGGTAGAGGGAGTAGAGAATATATATATAATGATTAATGTACACGCCACCTGTTATAGGGTCATATATCTATGTATATTTATACATATGTATGTGTAGATATAGACAATGTGTCCTCACAAGTCATGGCACATAAGCATGAGCCACTAGTTTTCACCATGTGATAGCAAGATAAAGATGACTCTTTTAAGTTAGTTAACCTTTATAGGATCTGTTGATGGTGTTGGACCCACCAACATGTCAAGGGGATCTCCCTGGTAAGAAGTCCCAATTAGACCTCAGACTATTTGGTGTAGGAGTCCTAGTAGTGGGTCGTAAGGTAATGCCTTGACCGCAATGTCGCACAGAGGCAAGTAAGATAACTCTGTCAGTAGCAAGGGTGTGACCGTTGTAGTGAGTAGAGGAAGGTGCATGAGAGGTTCTAACACAAAAGGGGTGGGATGAGTGCACCCCTTGTCAATCTGTATCAGTACTCTGCTAGGAAGGGAACACACGAGTGAAGATACATCACAAGTTGGAAAGTAGAGTAGTCGACAATCCAAAATTGATGGTTAAACGGATAACACATTTGCAACAAGATTCATATAATTGCATATGAATCATTTCATACTCAAATACGTAATTTAAACAACATATATCATTAAGGCAACCGAAACAGTCCAACTACAATAACAACATATGCATGAAATTTTTTTGGCTCTTATTATATAAAGAAGTGTAAGTTCCAATCATATAATAGATCCATGTAAACCTGCTAGCCCCATCAATGTTGGGTTGTGTTATATTATTTCCACATAGTTAACAGGGGGTTTGAGGGGTGGAAAATTTTGGTTTTGGACCCTATGTTAGGTTGGGCGGACCCACTTATGGTTTTGTGCATGATTTTCGCACATGTTTTTTGGACACGATGGTTTTCGGTCCATGGTTTTGGACGCGATGGTTTTCGGTCCATGGTATTGGATGCTTCGGCATGTTATAAAATATGTATTGTAACATTGAAGGAACAATAATGAAAAATCAAGCTGGTAGCTCCCGGTTTTGGGATCTAGTGGGAAATCTCTGTGTATATGTGTTTTATGTTGTCTGCTCTCGCATTTTTAGTTTCCTGTGATTTAGAATTCGTATGCAGGTAATTTCTGTACAGGGTTAAAAACTTCAATCAGTGAAACGTTATAGCCACATCCACCTACTCCTCCAAAGAGATGTATTAGCTCCATGCAATGGAGAAGCCAAGGCGCGTTACAATACTGTCCAAGATTTCTTCAAGATAGTCTTAATAGAAGCTTGGCTACCAAAATCCTATATAATGAGTTATGAGGGACTATTTATAGAAAAGGGTGGGGTGACCCTTGACATTCCCCTTTGTGACAGTTCAAATACCCTCATGACTCTTCACCTACTCTATGACTTTTTACATCCAACTATTGACACTTGACTTACACTTGACATGACTCAACATTACAATGCACATGTACTCATGTGAGACAACATGGCTTGAGAAATCCATGCAAGATATCACTGACACTCGGTCCACTGTGGTGAGACCAAATCTTTGACATGCTTGTGATGGTGAAGGTGGTGAGCTGATGCCAAGCTTGGTCATCCATGATCATGTGCATGCACCTCATAGTGACATATTGTTGAAGCGAACACTTGCCTCCATTGCAACTGGTGCATTGGTTTGGCCCCTTCATCTAACTCGTCTGCTAACATGCGCATGGTATTCTTGGGTGCGGCTGAACCGGTAACAAACTGATGCATAATGTTCGTGTTGATATTCCAGTGCGTGATGGTGGTCATGCAGATCAACTTCTCAAAGTACATGTTTAGATTTAGTTGGACTTGCTTATTGTCTTCACCCTGGCGAGTGTGGTGAATGGATTGGGTTGCATGTGTGCACACAATGACATGCATGCTACTGAATCCCTTGCATGCGATCGCCAACACTGCTCACCATGTCTACTCCGTGTTAGCTTCTGGTTTGGATCTTTAACTCGTACAGGCGCAGTTTCATCCATGAGTGCATGATGCAACCATTGTTGTTCCTGATCTTGTTGCAACTCATTTGTTTATTTATGCAGCTTCATGTTCTTCCTTGAGTTACTGCTTTAGCACATGCAACTCTTTCTTTGTTCCATTCCTTGTCTTCGCGTGATCTTCATGTCGTGTTGTCACCTTGTAGCCTAAGTCTCTAAAGTTTCTTTCGTCATCAGTGGATCTGCTTGAGTTTGCAACTTTGTTCCCTCTATGTTGTCAACAACCTTCCTCTTGCATTAATTGCATCTGCTGCATCCGTTGCGTTTGCTACATTTGTTGCGTTCACTGCATTCATTGTGTTTGTTGCATTCATTGCATTCGCTACATTCAGTATGCTGTCTTCAGCTGTTGTTCATGATGTTGCTTGCTGTGATGTTGCTATTGTCATATCTTGATGTCCTTGTCTCCGAACAAGTTGATATCTTTGTGAGACGGCAAGATCATAAACATTTGATTGGTTGCATCTCTAGGTGTGCTTTAGATGGTGTCTTCGACTCTGCTCTCTTGGAAACCATTTTACCTGCACTGCTGAGAGAGAGATGAACACCCGCTGTTCCTGGAGACATGGAAACACTCATGGCAAGCAATCTATCAGTCGAAAACCAAAATGAACTTGAGAACTGACTTGCAACATACCTGTGTGACTGATCATGAAGGTTGCACTATTTTAGCTAGGAGGTCGGGAGACCGATTGCCAAGACTGCATAAGGCACATCCTAGGTTGTTGGGAGATTGAATGACTGCTGGAACTGTGCAATGCACAGTCTAGTGTGGTTGCTTATTGTAGGCTCAGTGACTACATTGCGTAATTTTCTTGGCCAGTAGTCACTATCTCTCAGGATTGTGCAAAGTAGGCCTGGGGAACAATTGCTAGGCAGAAATGAGGATTGGTGGAGAGGAAGGCAGATCCCTCCCTCTCAGGATTGCACAATGCTGTCTTAGCGAGGCTCTTGGTGAGGCAGAGTCTGGGCCAAGGCTACCTAGACTCGCCGATAGGCAACTGAAAGTGAATTTGAGTGTGAATGCATGCTGATACTAAGTATAAGCATAAGCGAATGATCATGCATGCAAACGGTGAATGGCAATTTCATAAAATGAAACAACATGCATGTGGGTGAGGTGAGTTGTCGAATCGGCGACTGTTCACGAAAAATAGTTTCATGCATGTGACAACAATGAGAAGTTGACAAAAAATGAAATAGTGCTAGGACAAGCTAATATACATGTAAGCAATAGCATGCACTCAAAGAAATCAATAAAACAAACTCATACAAGTGAAAACACAAAAACCGACGGAAATGCAACATAAGGCATGGGAAGCGGGCTTACCCCAAAACCGCTGAGCTGAATGTGCCCACTACTGCTAGATGTGATGTGGGATGTCAGAGTTGCAAGATTTATGTGAGGAATGAGCTCTACAGTGTATGGTTGATGAGTTTTGATAACTTCGAGGTTGTGACGTGCAAGCCACAAATCTAGGGAATGCGACACTTAGTGGGAGGTTTCTGAAATGATCCTTGAATGTAACCTCCGACTGCTAAACATAGATCCATGAAACATGGGATGCCTTTGCATGCTGCCTTGGGAGAAGCAACGCATGCATGCAAGTCATTTTTTCTTGTTCCCGAAGGGAACCGGTCAACTCAGCTGCACATGCAAGAGACTACTCGACTTCTGGAGAAAAATGCGCATTTCTAGCTAGGAGCTGGGTTGGCTTCGTAGGAGATTTGTGCAATTTCTAGGCAAAGCAGCTAACTGGTGCCCAAATTTGTGCAAATTCTGGGCTGAGCAGCCCTTTTGGGGAAAATTTCGCAATTCTTGCTTAGAGTGTTGATTGGCAGAATTGCGTAATCTTGAAGCCCAACAGGCTTCCAAACAGGATTGTGCAATTTCTAGAGGGAAGGATGGTTGCCATCCAGAAATTCAAAATTTTCCTGGGGAAGCTTCTCAACTTGCAGCTGGACCAAGTCCAGGTGATCAACCTGTGAGGGGGGTGCATCGGGCTATGATCGACAGGCTGCCTTTGTGCAAGAAAAAAAATGAAGCTTGTGAACTTGACAAAGCGAGGCAAGCTGTTGTGAAGTTTGGAAGGGAGGCTACAAAACAAAGCTAAGGCAAAATTTTGGAGGGTGGTTGTAGCCACTACAACCCTTGGCGACACTCTAGTAGAACTCTAGCTCTCTGAATGGACCTTGTTCATGAAAATCAAGTCTTACACCTCCAGAAGTATTGTTCAGTTCTCAGCTCCTCTTGGTTTCAAACTGGCTTGATTGTAAGATGTAGCATCTGCCAAACTCTTGGTCGATTGACACACATTCCAAGCCAAGGCAACACAATTGTTTCAATTGGGGTTGAGGGGTATATAGGTGCACAAGAAGTATAGTCGTCAGAGTCTTACATTCATCTCTGCTATTGCTCGACTGCCAGCAAGCCCGGACAGTACCCTGGTGGAGTCACATAGGAACCCAAGCATGGCTCTGCTGCCAGCGAGGCTGGTCAGTGCCCTGGCAGAGTTACTTGCATCACGTCCCTACCCAGGAAGCCTTTCTCTCCTTTCTCTTCTTTCACCTTATTCATCTTCATGTTGATTTTTTTGACTTTTCATTTTTTTCATTTTTCACTATGCATAACACTTATTCATTTCAGAGGCGGAAGAGGGATCCTAACTTACTAAGAGTAGAAGAGGTTGTTCCAGCAGAGAAGTAGTTTATTTTATCTCTGATGTGCCTGCTAAGGTTTCCCCCCTCACCTTACTCTACTTGACTGAGCTGACAAGGGTTAACCCAAAAACAACTAACTAGAGAAGGTGACACTAGTTAGAGCGTAAGCATTGTGTTATCACCAAGGTTCACTTTGAACAGTACATATTTTCCTTCGATGTATCATGGACTAAAAGTAGCAAGCTCATTATACAGAGGCAAGATGACAGATAACCAAGTAGTGATAGTTGTACAAGACCTCTTGTACTTACCCAACTCACTTCAAAAGTCATACATGGTTTCATGCAAAAATAACCTACGAACAAAACAAGCGACTGAAAAACAACAAAGTAGAGCAAAAGCAGAAGTGAAAGTGAAAGCAAAGCAAGGAAGCACACAAACAAGAAAACAAACTAGTAAACAAAGCATGTAAGCAAACAAGCATGCAAGAAACAACTTAAAGAAAGCACTACTCCTACTCCTACACTAACGGTGCATGGGCTTGATCATGTGAAGTGATACTTCCAATGTAGCCACTGGAGCATTGGTAGAACCATGTTCATGAAGGCTTGGTCCGCGAACAACCTAAGTGTGTAAACTAGTAAGCAAGAAAGAGATAACAATGAAGATAGCCAAACTTTGTGTTTCAAATTGCCCACAGGACATAAGTGAGTGCAAGCACATGACAGGTAGTCCATGGAATTCTCATGGTGTTTTGTGACACTACGTGCATCTTTGAAGCCTAAGTACAATCTCAACTATGACATGCAAGTAAATGATAGAAACAAAGATAACTTGCATCGCGAACGATTGCTTCCAATGTAAGACTCCTCCAATGCATGAACAATGGGATCGTGTAATTCGAGTGGAGAAAGTGTGATTTGTGTGTGAGATGGATCTTCAATGCATACAGATGAGTGATAAGGAGCCTTGGGTGATTGAACAATTTCATGATTGGAAGCGAGACTAACCCCAAGAGAGTGAGGGCCTGACATAACCATCAGTTCGGGCTGAAGTGCCTCGACGGTCTTAGGTGTTTCAACTTCATCATCAAATAGATCATCATAAACTGGTGGCTTCGAAAGAGCAACTATGATAGAGTCATGATTGTGATAAAAAATGGATCACAACTGCCACGATCAGAAAAATCAATGAATTCTTCGATATCCTCATGATCAGATGAATCAAATAGAGGGGTAGATGAAAAGTGAAAAAACTCATCCTCTGTATCTCTGAAAAATATAGATGAAGGATCAAGTGGATTTTCAACAAATAACTTATCTCCTCCGTTGTCAAATGACGGACTAACATTCGGTGAGTCCTGCGAGTGATCAATAATGGGTGCATCCATGGATGAAGGCACACATGCAAAATCATGGATGGCAAGTTCACCAAAGAGGTTAGGAAAGAATGGAAGGGGCTTGGATGGAAGGGAGTCATACTTCGCAAAGTGTTGATGTTCAAGCTCCCATTCATACTCTTCATGAATGACAACACATGTTGGTTGTGCAACACCAACTCCGTCAATGGGTTGCTCCTCATTCACAACAAGTGAAGAGTCTAGAATGGATGAATACAAGAAAAAATCATTGAAGGAACACCCGAGTGCAAAGACAAAGGTTGTAGAAAAGAATTCATATGATAAATTGAAGGAATCATAACCAAATCTGCTCGAAAATTGAGTGAAGTGATGTTGGGAGAGTGTGAAAGATGAACAGGTGTGTGAGCATGCTCTTCAACATTGTTTGGCAGTGGTCAAGTTGTTGAATGAGAGGAAGGCAGACAATCAGTTGAGAGGGTGTCCACATCCACATGAGATTTCATAGCTCCATCAATGAAGAATGTTAAGCGAGGCTTGATTTCAAGCTTTCTCTTGGGATGAGCAGATTTCTTAAGGCAATACTCAAATCGGTCCCAAAGATAAGCTAATTTAATCTGGCTCCTCAGAGCTTGAAACTGCAAGTCACGAAAGCACTACCAAAAATAATAATTGATTCATGCGTAGCCCTCTGTTGTTGTAACAGTTTCCGGTCAAGATGGCCTGGCTCAAAATAATAGAACGTCTTCAATATGATCACATAAGTGCTCAAATGAGTGCACAGTATCAGTCGGTAGGCTAAGAAACCAATGAAACTGGGATTCACGAAGTGTGTATGCAAGCAACAAACTGGCCTGTTCGTCAGAAAAATCATCTTCCTCAAGAATCATGGAAAGAAAGTTTGTAAATGCTTAGGCCAGGCTACTTCGCCTTCACCATCATATGTGTGAATGGAAAAGAGATTGAAAAGCTTCCCCGTGATGGAGACATCTTCATGATTCAAAAAACACTGCGGGGGAAGAAGAGTTGAGGACTCCATGAAAGATATGCAAAGGTTCAAAACCGAATGAGATGACAAAGCTTGTCATCAGGCCCCCCTTCTAGCACCAATAATGTTGACGGTGCTGGACCCGCCAACATGTCAAGGGGATCTCCCCGGTAAGAAGTCCCAATTAGACCTCAGACTGTTTGGTGTAGGAGTCCTATCAGTGGGTTGCAAGGTAATTCCTTGACCATGATGTCACATAGAGGCAAGTAAGATAACTCTATCAGTAGCAAGGGTGTGACCACTGCAGTGAGTCGAGGAAGGTGCATGAGAGGTTCTAACACAAAAGGGGTGGGATGAGTGCACCCCTTGACAACATGTATTAGTACTCAGCTGGAAGGGAACACACGAGCGAAGATGCATCACAAGTTGGAAAGCAGAGCAGTTGACAATCCAAAAGTGATGGCTAAACCAACAACACATTTGCAACAAGATTCATATAATTTCATACAAATAAGTTCATACACAAATACGTAAGTTAAACAACATATATCATTAAGGAAACCAGATCAGTCCAACTACAATCACAACAGATGCATGAAAATGTGTTGGCTCTTATTATATAAAGAAGTGTAAGTTCCAATCATACAATACATCCATGTAAACCTACTAGCCCCATCAGTGAAACATTACAACCACATCCACATGCTCCTCCAAAGAGATGTACTAGATTTGTGCAATGGAGAAGCCAAGGCACGTTACAATACTGTCCAAGGTTTCTTCAATATAGTCTTAATAGAAGCTTGGCTGACCAAAAGCCTATACAATGAGTTATAAGGACTATTTATAGCAAAGGGTGGGGTGACCCTTGACATTCCCCTTTGTGACAATTCAACTACCCTCATGACTCTTCACCTACTCTATCATTGTTACATCCAACTATTGACACTTGAATTACACTTGACATGACTCAACATTACAATGCACATGTACTCATGTGAGACAACATGGCTTGAGCAAGCCATGCAAGATATCACTAACACTCGGTCCTTTGTGATGAGACCAACTCTTTGACATGCTCATGATGGTGAAGGTGGTGAGTTGATGCTAGGCTTGGTCATTCGTGATGGTGTGCATGCACCTCATGGTGACATCTTGCTGAAGCGAACTCTTGTCTCCGTTGCAACCGGTCGGCCCCTTAATCCAACTCGTCTGCTAACATGCGAATGGTCTTCTTGGGTGCAGTTGAACCGGCAACACACTAATACATAATGTCCATGATGATCTTCAAGTGTGTGCTAGTGGTCATGCAGATCAACTTGTCAAAGTACATGTTCAGCTTCAGCTGGAATTGCCTCTTGTCTTCACCCTGGTGAGTGTGCTGGATGGGTTGGGTTGCATGCGCGTGCACAATGACATGTATGTTGTTGAATCCCTTGCATGCGATCACCAACACTTCTCACCATGTTTGCTCCGTGTTAGCTGCTGGGATGGATCTTTAACTTGTACGGGTGAAGTTTCATCCGTGAGTGCACGATGTGCCCACTATTGTTCCTGATCCTGCTAGAACTCATTCGTCTATTTGTGGAGTTTCATGTTCTTCCTTGAGTTGCTTCTTCAACACATGCAACTTTTTCTTTGTTCCATTCTCTATCTTCGAGCGACCTTCATGTCGCGCCGTCACCTCATAGCTTGAGTCTCCAAACTTTCTTTCATCATCAGTAGATCTGCTTGAGCTTGCAACTTTGTTTTGCCTTTGTGTTTTTAACAACCTTCCTTTTGCATTCATTGCATCCACTGCATTGGCCGCATTCACTACATTCCCTGTGTTCACTGCATTTGCTGCATTCGTTGTGTTCGCTGCATTGGGTATGCTGCCTTCAGCTGCTTTTCATGCTGCTGCTGATGTCATATCTTGATCTCCTTGTCTACAAACAACTTGATATCTCTGTGAGAAGGCAAGCTCATAGACATTTGATCAATTTCATCTCTAGGTGTTATTTGGACAGTGTCTTCGACTATGATCTCTTGGAAACTATTGCACCCGCACTGCTAAGAGGCAGATGAACACCTACAATACCTGGATACATGGCAAAACTCATGGTAAGCAATCTATCAATCAAAAACCAAAATGAACTTGAGAACTGACTTGCAACATACCAGTGTGACTGATCATGAAGGTTGCGTAATTTCAGCTAGGAGGTCGGGAGACCGATTGCCAAGACTACACAAGGCATAGTCTAGGTTGTTGGGAGAGTGACTAACTGCTGGAACTGCACAATGCACAATCCATTATGGCTATTGATTGTTGGGATTGTGCAATGTGCAATCTTAGTTGGTAAGGGTTGCAGGCTCAATGACTACATTGTGCAATTTTCTTGGCCATTAGTCACTGTCCCTTAGGATTTCACAAAGGAAGCCTAGGGAATAGTTGCTGGGAAGAAATGCACATTTATGGAGAGGAAGGCATAGCCTTTCCTCTCAGGCTTGCACAATGTTGTCTTGGTGAGGTAGAGTTCAGGCCAAGGTTGCCCAAACTCGTCGATGGGCAATTGAAAATGAATGTAAGTGTGAATGCATGCTGATATTGAGTATAAGCATAAGTGAATTATCATGCATGCAAATGGTGAATGCCAGATTCAGAAAATGGAACAACATGCATGTAGGTGAGGTGAGTCGATGAATCGGTGACCATTCGCGAAAAACAATTTCATGCATGCGACAATAGTGAGATGTTGACGAAAACTGAAACGGTGCTAGGACAATATAATATACATGTAAACAACATCAAGAACTTAAAGAAATCAAGCAAATAGTACTCATACAAATGAAAACACAAAAAGCAATAGAAATGCAACATAAGGCATGGGAAGTAGGCTTACCCCAAAACAGTTGAGTTGAATGTGTCGACTGTTCCGAGATGTGATGTGGGATGTCAGAGCTACAAGGTTAATGTAAGGAATGAGCTCTACAATGTCCGGTTGATGAGTTTTGATAACATTGAGGTTGTGACGTGCATGCCACAATTCTAGGGAAAGCGACACTTGGTGGGAGGTTTTTGAAATGATCCTTGCATGTAACCTCCGACTGCTAAACATAGATCCCTAAAACATGGGATGCCTTTGCATGTTGCCTTGGGAGAAGCAACCCATGCATGCAAGTTAGTTTTTCTCGATCCTGGAGGGAATTGGTCAACTCAGTTGCACATGCAGCTTGAATGCTGGAGAAAAATGTGCATTTTTGGCTGGGAGCTAGGTGGTTTCCCAAGAGATTTGCGCAATTTTTGGGTAGAATAGTTGACCGTTGCCTAGATTTGTGAAAATTCTGGGTTGAGCAGCCATGCTGGAGAAAATTGCGCAATTCCTGCTGGGAGTGTTGACTGACAAAATTGGCAAGCTTGGAGCCCAGCAGGCTGCGAGACAGGATTGCGCAATTTCTGGAGGGAAGGATGGTTGCCCTCCAAAAATGCACAATTTTCTTGGGAAAGCTGCTCAGCTTGCAGTTGGACCAAGTCCTGGTGATCAGCCTGTGAGGGGGATGCATCGGGAAGTGATCAACAGGCTACCTTTGTGCAAGAAAAACACTAAAGCTCGTGAACTTGATGAAGCGAGGCAAGCTGATGTGAAGGTTGGAAGGGAGGGTCCAAAATGAAGCTAAGGAAAATTTTTGAAGGGTGGTTGTAGCTGCTACAATAGGATCATAACTTGAAACCATGGAGTTTTAATTGCACAAAATTTTTATCATCAGAATCATCTCAATGAGATGAACACAATGAGGTTTAACCATTTGAAGTTCTGAAGAAGTTGAAGAAGATCAAAATTTTTAGACCCCATTCCCATAAAGTTACCTTGGATATTGGGGCATCATAGTTACCACCTCCTTCTAACCTATGTTGAGGGCAAGAGATTAGGAGGGGTTGTGTTACAATGAACCTAGTTTAATTTCATCCCATTCTGAATGACCTAATGAACGAGAGTAACTCATTCTAACTCGAACTGCTATGAGTTCATTAACCATAAAATCTACATATCATTTCTGCTAGAAACATCTAAGGTCTTTTAGATGTTGTTCAGGGCATAATTTATTTTCTCTAGTTTTGAAGGATTCAAAGTCAAACCACCAATCCCTAATCAACTTAGTCATTTTTGTTTTAGCCTACATGACCTCTTTGATTACAAATTTGTCTATGGACTATTTATTTATAGTTTCCTCAAAGGTGTCTAACTTAAACATGATATGAACATCTCCTGGTTGAAATGAGCGAACAACTTATTGAGAAGAATTAATTATTTTGTAATTTCTAACATCATTGTGAGAAATGATCCACTGCACCATATTGCAATAGCACAAAAAAACTAGTTGCGAAACAATTTGGTGTAGGCTTGACTTTCTGAGGTCCATGAAATTATCCTTATCCTATTCATATTCCTATTAAAAAAATACCTTCTCTAAGTAGTTGAAAATGTCGACCCATTCTATGTTGTTCTTCATTCCCATGTTGTGTGAAGTATCTAAGAAGAGTGTAGAATTGGGATTCCTATGCCTGTCTTTATCTTTGAATTTAACCTACTTAAATTTTCTCTTCTTTGTCATATTTTCTTATATGAATCTTTGTTTTAGTAAAACAACCCAAAACATAAATTATAATAAAACACTTACCAATTCTTACAAAAAAAAAAAAAATTCTTAGAAGCAAAAGCTTATACTAACTAGAACATTAAATCACTAGATTTCTCTATGAGAATTTGGGTGACTAGTAAAGTGACTAATTTCCGATATTTTTAGATCAAAATGCATGTTGTTGAATAAGGATAGGATGAAATTATTTCTATCACAAACTCATTAATTCACAAATTAAGCGATGAACATGTGGAGGTCTTACGGAATTTTTTTACTTTTTATTTATTTTTAACTTGATGAATGCATGGAAGTTCAAAGATGTTTTTTTAATTAAACATCCAGTCATCATATGTAACAACCCTGGGTTAAAATTTCATGTAATAAAGTTAATAAAGGGAAAATAAGACCAAGGTCATTTGACACTTATTCCAAGTTGAATGTTGGACAAAACATCCTAGTGGGAATAATTTGTTGTGTATTATGACTAAGGGGAAATTGGAAAAGGCTTTGAAAAGGAAAAAATGAATTATTGGCATTGATTTATGAAATAAAGGAAATTACGAGAAAATGAAAGTGAAAGGTTACAGGTTGTATATGATGAGGAAATTGAAGGAAAATTAAGGAAAATGAAGAAATTAGAGGCATCAATAATAAAAAGCCATCAGAGCATTAGTTTGGGGAATTTTGTCAGTTAAATTTTGGAATTAGTCTCACAGAGGAGAAGAGCACCAAGAGGACAAGGAAAACAAGCAAGCAAAGGAAGGACAAGGAAAGCAAAGGAAAGCAAGGATCAAGCAAGGAAAGGTTGGATCAACTAGATTCAACGGGAATACTTTCAGGTAACATGTTGCATGTGTGATTTCCTACATGGTTTTGGCATGCATGGCTTACACATGTGTGTATTTGGTTTCTTTCCTTTCATTGGCATGGGTTTTTCTGTCTTTTGACAGTGGTTATAGCCTTACCTTTCAACTTCTAGATAGCCATGGTGTGATGGGATTCCTTCTTGGTTGAGCTTTGGATTTCTGAAAGGTTTTGGATCTGGGTGAGGTGGTCTTAGGAAAATACCAAGGGTTGGGGTGGATATTGTTTTCGGCGGGAAGCTCTCAAAATGTGGGTGGAGCCATGAAAATTTCTCAAGGGATCACAGTTTAGGTGAGATCATGGTATGGTGAGGGTGGAGGTGGTTTAACCTTTGGAATCCCTTGGTTGTTTATGGATTTGTTTTATCCCATTAAATCCCACATTCATGCTTGGAATAAGGTACAGGGGTGTTTGGATGAAATAAATATTTGGTTCAACCTAATCTATGAACAATGTAAACTTTGAAACGAGAACTGATACTGTTACCCGTTTCGTAGAGATAGCAAAAAAGTGACCTGATTTTGAAAAGGGGTGATGTAGAACACACGTTTTTTTAGAGCATTGTTTTTGGCACTTTAATTTTTTTTTATGTACATTACGTTTTAGAATGGTAGTGATTTTCATGCTGATTTAAAAAAGTGAGTATTTTGCTTCACACCCTTTTTCTAAAAGCCCTGTTTTTTGGCTTTACATTTTTTAATGTATAAAATGTAAATAATTATTTTGTAAATTTGATAATTTTTGAAGTGGTCGTTTTCTTCACATTTTTTTGTTTTTTATTTTAATTTTAATTTTTTTCGTGAGGTTTTTATTGTTTTGCATTTTTAAATTAGAAGGTCGATATTTAGAATTTTCGATATTCTACATATTTAAACATCCTTAATTAATTTTTCAATCCACATGAAATAATTGTTTCTAAAAAACAATATTTTTTAACAATGGATATAAAGATAACCATTTTTAACATATATATAACTAAAAAACTACACGTTTTGATAATTTTTTGCGAGAATTGACATGTCAAAATCACAATTTTTATACGATAATTTTAACTAAAAATGGTTAAATAATAGCTTTTTTTATGAATTTCATGTCAAAATAATAATAATAATCATTTTTTTTAAATAATGATAAACTTAAAAATCAATGCGAAAATCACATATTACAAATATTGAACGTATAACAACCATAATTGAGTGTTTATTCTTCTCATAAAATGTCAAAGTCAAAACATTGCAATGCTTGATTTACAAGCATAACTTAAATTTAATCAACAATGTCACGTAATACAAACTCTTCGTCCTCTAGAGTTTCATCATTGTCTTCTTCCACAATATTTTATGTTTCCTTTTGCTCATTTTCCTCTTCTAATGGGTTTTAGATGTCTGCGAATCTCCCAATGTATGTCTTTCCAAACATTCCATGTAATGGTGGTTGGGGTTCCTTTGCCTTTTTTGCCACACGTGATTCACTAAAGTCCCCTTTCTTCAACCCAATTTCTTGCATTGCATCTGGAAGAAATTGAAGAGCATTAATTCTTTTCTGAATGAAATTGCACTGTACTGGATCTTTTTCAATTGCAATGCAATTTATTCCTTTTTGAAGGCAACATGCTAGTGTTGTACCTAATTATCAAGCACAAAAAAAATAATGAACTAAATTAGTACAATGACATATTAATTAAAAAATAACATATTGAAATTCAATTCCATATAATAAAACTTACCTGAGCCAGAAAATAAATCCAGAACCCAATCTCCTTCATTTGAAAAAATGTCTATAAGATAGTTATTCAATAATTGTGGTTTTTGATAAAAGTTAACTATCTCTCCTTTTGCTTCTTTGTCTTCATATGTTAGTTTTCTCAAAATAGCATAAGTCAGTATTTGGCTATGACTCTTTCCGTCTACCCGATTAAAAATCATAGACATATGGCTATAATCTTTTGCCCAACTATCAATATGAATGAACTCACAATCATTTATAAATTGTTGATCTTCATTGCTAAGAAGATTTGACTTTTTCCTGTAACATGAAATAGTAAAAGTTCAAATAACTTGTACATAAACAAAATTTTCAATATTAATCAAATATACATTTTAAACGTCTTACCATGTAAGCTGCATCCTTGAATTTGTTTTCCCCTTGAAGCTTGACAATATCATTGCCAATTGTATGTCTGAATGAAATGCCACAAATCTCCATAATGGTGATGACGTGACTTCTACAAATCCCGCAACCACTTTACTAAGAGCTTGATAAGTATAAGGGTCACTATCATAGTCAATGTTTGGAATATTGAAACCATGGGGAATATCTGCAATGACTAGGGCATAATCCTTTTTAGGTATGAGTTTAGTAATGTCTTCACAGTCGCCTTGTATTACTTGATATTGAATAGTGTCTAGCTCATTCCAAATGAAATGATTAAGAGTTGGATCAAGTTGAACATTCTTAATACGTTGCTTCCTCAGTCTTTATTTTTTCAATAAAGGTTTTGAAACTATCCGACGCTCCATTATTATCCTTCCTCATCTTTTATAAAATAAACAAATATATGTGTAAGTTATAAATTAAAAATAGTACATAGGTGAATAAACATGAATGTATAAATCAAGATACATTTTTAAATGCAAGATAACAAGCTTTTAATGTTGATGTAGAATTGGAATCTGAATAGTTGCTACAACATCATCCCAACTATCTTCATTCAACAATCTAACCATTTGTTCTTGAATTTTCATATAAACTTTGTGATTGCATAGATAAAGTAACAAAAAGTTAATATAATGATATGTATAACAAATACTACCAAGAACAACATGTTTTATTTAAAATATAATTATAATCTAGAAATAAATAAAAATATTTCAACAAACTTACTTTTGAAATTCTTCAGACATTTCCTCCAATGATAATTCCCTTGACCTCACACGAGATAATATTGTTTTGACAATTTTATCATCTTTCACTCCTTGCATCGCCCTCCAAGGTGTGATAGTCATATCGTCTGGAAGATGCTTCATTTCAGGAGCTAATTTACTGTTGCCACATATCAATGGCTTAGACTTTTTGAACTTCTGGTTTTTAATGGCAATGTCTTCCCACATGCTAAAAATCTCATCAATCAACTTCCAAACATCTCCAGTTCTAAATGCCAATTGGAAAATGTTATCAACACCTCTGAATAAATCACTATGTTTGTTGCCTTTTCCACCTTTTGAATTGGTTTTCTCTTCAATTTGATATCCTATTTCCATACAACATTCCTTTCGGAAATCTGCAGTAACATTTATCCTATCCCCACCACATTTTTCTTCAAATTCACTATGAATAAATCTAACCCTTTGGATGAAAGTCATAGACATCCTATACTCATTATCTGAATTATGATCCCATGCCACTAACTTTGCTTCTGTATCTGATAAACCAGCGTAAATGATACATTTCATTGTTTCAAAACGTGGGTTATTAGGATATTCCTCCATCAATTGTCTTTGAGCTTCTACAGAATGGTTCCCCCCAAGCACATAATAATTGTATTAAAAACATTTTGACTTATCAAATGCTTCTTTGTTGGGAACTTGAAGTGGATCAACAAGAAGCACATAACTAACCACATGAGCATATGGATTGTACCTCATCAATGTCTTCAAGTTGTGAACATGTAGATGATGTGGCTTTTTAACTTGATATTGACATTGTCCTTCACTTGCTTTATAGGTTTGCCTGACATTAAGCTAAAATGTGCGACCACCATCAATTAAATTTCTCTTTGTCAAATTCTCTCAAATGGCATTTTGTTTTGTTTTGATAATTCCATCCTCTAAATCAACTCCTGGTGTAATGATTTCTCTGCTTTCTTTTGAAGTTTTAATAGGTTCTTGACTGCTGGTAATGACTGCTTCAAAATCTTCAACTTTACTTTTCTTGGTCATAACATTCCCAACAGATTTATTCTTGGGCATTGTTACTTTTTGTTTTTTATGTCTCTTTTCAGTTCCAATGTCATCTTCAGTAATGGAAACATATGCTTCACTGCCAATTTCAAATTCATCGTTCTCAAAAGTAATTTGTTTACCTTTGCTAAATTTATCCACTAGAGGCCTCTTTTCTGATTCTTTGGATGTAGTTTTGTAGTGTCGTCAATTAGTACATTTTGCTTATTTCCATCCCTTTTTCTGACACTGAGTAAAAGCTGCAGACAACTTTCATGATATCATGCTCTATGAAATGAATGCCTCCCAACCTAATTGAACAACTTTCAACAAAATTCTGCCAAACAAAATATCATATGTCAATAAAAAGCAAAGTTAAAAAATATGGCGAGACACTTTCAAGAACGAAAAATACAAATATAAATAAAAATACTTACGATGTTTTGTGTCATCTCATTTACGATTTGATTACACAACTTTGTAGATACCTCTATCATGTCATACAATGAATATGATAGTTGGTATTTAACCCTTTCATGTGACTTGGGAGCTTTTGTAAGTACGTAAACAACTTCAGTGTCCGGTACCGAACACATATCTATGACTCTTCCCATCACCTCAAAAATTCCATTATCATTCGGTATATCGATATATAGATATATATTCACATTTGTGCTTTCTCTTTCTTTCACATACCAGATTCTTGATGGAAATTTCACCTCTTGCGAATTCTTCCAGTCTGAAATCATCTTCTTATCACTTGAGGCACTTGAAAGATTTGTAGTCATGAGCTCAGGTGGAGTTCGTTCACCAATGTTTCTTGAGGATGCACCTTTAAGAGTCTTTGGTCTAGAAAAATTCACTGAAATTTTCTTTGATGCCATTTTCCTGAAAAATAGAAACACATAAATTAGTAAATAATAAAAATATATTAACTTAAATTAATAAGGCACTCTTTAGGGTCCTTTATAAAATAATAGGGCACTCTAAAAAATAAGGCACTCTTGCACCATAAAAAATAGGGCACTTCAAAAAATAAGGCACTCTTTCATATAAAATATGTTATGTTTCGTATGAAATATATAAGATAAAATACATATAATCTATTCTATTTTTTAATAAATATGGTACTTTTTCATATAAAATATGTTGTGGCCCTTATGAAATATATAAGCTACATATGATCTACTTATGAAATATATAAGACACATATAATCTTTTCTATTTTTTAATAAATAGGACACTTATAAGACATATATAATCTACTCTATTT